>SNQJ01S0036881.1:110926-126571 GCA_010110895.2 Picea sitchensis
TGTGGATTCATCTTTCACTACAATGCCTGAAAGTACAATCTCTTGAACATGTTCCTTATTTACCTGTCATTCTTTTCTTTCAGTTATTTTCCAAACCTTTATGTATCTTACATCTTTCTTTTTCTCTGTAGAATTTTCTTCATCTTGTTTTATTACCAATATTGCGATCTCTGGGACCTGGTCTTTGTTCACTTGTTCTTCGTTTTTTCTTATCCATACTTTCTTATATCTGATATCAGTGTTCTCTTTCATGGAAGCATCGATTACGTTTCTACAAACAGTAGTTATGTGTCCAAGTTATGACATTTGTAACACTCAATGTTACGTGGGGCCACATAGGCATTTCTTTCTTGAACATTTTTTTTATAATCCCTGCAATCTGCAACCTTACGTCCAAAATTAGTACAATAGAAACAATGACCATAAAAGAAATTTGCATACCTGGGAGTGAATGATCTTCTTTGTGGTGTAGTCCTTCTGAATTTCTTCCTTGACTAATCATGATCATGATTGAAGCTTCTTTGTGGCTTGAACATGGATGGTCTTTTTGAAGATGTATCTTCAATAGTTTTCTTAGATTCAGGTTGACCATGATTCCTTCCTTTGAGTACTTCTGCATAACTCTTTATGTTTTCTGTTAGCAACATTTCTTGTCTTTGGTATCGGGATACACAGGTCTGCAGGTTACCCGAGGAGCGCCCAAGCGCAGCGCATAAAGGAAGTCCTTTTCAGACTTAAAATCAAGCGAGCAGGCAGTTCAGTCTTCAACAGAAAGGTTTCAGCGACAGAGCAAAATAGCAATTGATGGGTAATTGCAAATCAACCAGGTTGCATCAAGTATAGCGCTAAAGGTTTTAAAGAAATTTACGATCGGAATCCCTCGGGAGGCATCCGCGAAGTTATGAGAGTCGTTGATCGCAAGCATTTCAAGCGCAGTGTTGTTTCGTGAGCTCAGGGTTCGTGAGTTCAAAGGGCGGACCATATCCCTTTGGTTGACGAGATTCTGAGTTATGAAAAAATGTCTGGATGGAGGTCAATCGTCACTGACTATCACGTCTCGGGACTTCGCGAAGGGAGAATGCCAAAGTCTGGTACTCCAACTCACGAGGTCCCGAGTAGCGAAAGGTGCGAGTACTTGGGCCCTAGCCAATGGTTACATGTGGAGAGCGTTGACCAAAGAGGGAGCCCTGCCCGTATCGCCATCTCGGGGAGCGGGAGTTGAAGAAGAGGAACCAAGGGTCTCCGACTCACGAGTCGCGAAATGAAAAGTGCCCAAAGGTGGGCCCGCATTATCGAGGAGC
Organism: Picea sitchensis; assembly: GCA_010110895.2. NCBI lineage: Eukaryota > Viridiplantae > Streptophyta > Pinopsida > Pinales > Pinaceae > Picea > Picea sitchensis. The sequence goes on from SNQJ01S0036881.1 coordinate 112,228, forward strand.
AGTCTCAGCCGTCCATCTAAAGAGGACACCTGGCACGTGATTAGGCTCCCCGTCTTCTCGCCCATCGTGATTTTGAAGCTCAAGAAGCATCTCCCTCATATCCCCGATGCGCGAAGTGACAAGAGCGTCCAGGACCTGGGGCCCACAACAACGCCAGGTGAATTTAGGACCATCAGATCTAGAGGGATACGTGGCTCCAGATTAAGCCGCCTCGGTGTTTCGCTCATCGCAATTTCAAGAAGTAGGGATCAGCCCCTTTCTATTCGCGAACGCCGAAAGCACATTTGAAAGTAAGCACCAGGTCACAACCCATGGTCACTGAGGAAAGAAAAGAGCTGCGCGAAAGGGGCCAAGGGTGTCGGTTTTCAGTCACAGAGAGGCCCGTCATGACCTCCAGTTGCCATCGGACCCGACCTCGATCCTGGTCTTCGCTTGGAGTAAATGAAGGCAAGAAGGGGTGGTTGAGACCTCTCTTCATTCATTAAGTGTGAAGTATGGAGGGTCTGGTAAGCGGTCTGCTCGAGAGGGTCCTATGTACCCTTTCTTTCAGAAAAGCAATGCCGAGTCCTCGACTAACCGGAGGAGGCCTGCACATGCTAACCCGGCATTTACTGGCTCAGCTACTCCCCCTGTGGGAGCCATGCGCAGTTAATGGGGTGTTCGACAAAGAATATCAGTATGAGTTCGAATGAAAAGACATCAAGCCTTGGGCGATTGGGCACGCCTCTATTAGGCGATTTTCTCTGCTTCTGAAGCAATCCAGGAGCGACTTCCAGCGCTAACATTTCTGGCGCCGTTGCCAGGGATGAAATTGAAGATTTTCCCTGGGAAGAATGACATTGAGCCTCTGAATCCGAAGGTGCATCAGATTATTGGAGCCTTTCAAGATTGCTAATATGCACCTGGTGACTCCATTGTAACGACTCCACTGTGGCAGACCTGTCTGGTAAATTGTGGCTTTCAGAGGTAGGCATACGCGGTCTCATCCATAGCTGCCTCTAGCTACACCTGAAACAGATCCAGAGGTGGTGCTCAGAAAGGGAAAGGTCACTAAATAAGAAGCATCCATCACCGAAACAGGTAATCCACCAGGTCCTTCTGTGGGAGCTCCTTTTTCTCCTCCTCAGTTTTTTGACAGGCCTATTTCTGCAGTTTCCCGTTTCCTAAATTTTGGGAGTGTTCCTGTTGAGTTTTCCTCTCCTGGTCTGGGACCAGAGGGACAAGACCTTGTCACTCCCCTCTCCCCTAAAACTGTACCTTGGCGTTGGGCCGGGACCTCAGAAGATCTCCCCGCTCCTATCTTTACCACTCCTGCACAAAGAGAAACTCAGGCTGACTTGAGTTCATTAGCTCTCTCTTTGAACCCTCTTTTGTTTCCCACTCCACTTCGGGACTCATTCCCAGTAGCCCCTTCGCAAACACCTTCTCCTCCAAGTCCTCCTCCACCTAATACTCCTATGGCTAGTGCTAATCCCCCTCTAACTAGAATGGACGCCATACTTGCTTCCCGATATGCTCCCTTAGTCCTACCCCAACCTATGCACCCTCTCCTAGCTGGAGATTATTTGAAATACATGCCCAAGTTCATTGGGGAGGGGGACATAACTACAGAAGAGCACTTGGCCACGTTCTACAGTTATGAAGACAACCTGAACATTGAGAATGAAGATGTCTGGATGAGAGTCTTCGTCCAGAGCCTGGATGGTGAAGTGAGAAAGTGGTTTAGAGGATTGGCTACCGGATCTATTGCTGGGATTGAAGCTCTAGATAGTGCTTTCCTGAGACAGTGGGGAGATAGGAAGGATTTTATGTATTACATGACAGAGTTCGGGTCTTTGAAGAAGATGGAAGGCGAATCTGTCTCTGACTTCTCCAAAAGATTCAATAAAATGTATAATAAAATCCCTGCCAAGATAAAGCCTTCAGAAGCCTCAGCTAAGATTTCATATGCTAGCGCGTTCAGCCCTGATTTCTGCCTTTTGTTGAGAGAAAGAAGAGCCACCTCCTTAGCTCAAATGCAAGATGCGGCCATAGAAGTGGAATCCAATGTATTAGTAGCTGACAGACTAATGAACAAGGCCGACGCAGACAGAAGAAAAGGAAGATCCGAAGCCTCAACTTCTGGCCCATCGGTGCCCCACCCTCAAGTGGATGAGCTGACCAAAATGGTGAAGTCTCTGTCTGCAGAAATGGAGAGAATGAGGGTGGAAGGAAGGCAAGCATATAAAGGCCCTCAGATCACCGAAAATAAAGGAGGCTTCAGGAGGCCAAATAATTTTACTCCCCTGAATATGCAAAGAGAGAAGGGAAGAGACAGAGAAGACTAGAAAATTCAAGCCCCTTTCCAAAACAATTTTGTGGCCAAGGGGGAAGAAGGGGAAATAGATGAGCCCGATCATGAAATCCATTGCTTCGGAGATACTCCTCCTTTTCCTCATCTCACTCAATTGGACTACGAGGAGTCTCTCATGGACAGTCAGTTGAATGAACTAAGCAAGGGGGACAAGGCCAGCGGCGACCGAGGCAGGTATAACCTGAGGTCCGACAAAAAGACAGCAGCACCTGATATTCCTGAGCAGTCCACTAGAGCAAATCAACCTGCTAACAAAGTAGCAGATGGTCACATAGGTAAGAAGGCTCAACCCCTCTCTCCCATTGTCCACCATCATGCCCCGGAAATAAGAGAGATTCCAAAGCCTACATCTTCTTTCAATTTTGAGTATGAGATTCAAAAGATCAGAATCCCCGTGCCCCTCACTGAGCTAATTAAACATGGAGAATTTAAAAAACGCTTCTCTGAGATTTTGAAATCTGAAGCCTCATGCCCTCCCTCAGACTCCATAAACATCCAAGACGAAAAGCCAGCAATTGTCCTAGGTCCCATGGTAGAATATAGAGATGATTCATCTCCTCCCTTCTACACTTCCTTGAACATACATGACAAGGTACTGCACAACTGCTTGATGGACTCAGGGGCGTCTCACAACCTCATGCCCAAAACCATCATGGAATATTTAGGACTAGAAGTCACCCGAGCCTATCATGACCTCTATTCCTTTGACTCCAGGAGAGTCCAGTGTCTTGGAGTTATTAAAGATCTGGTTGTGACCTTGTTTCAGCTGCCCATGAAAAGTGTGGTCATGGATATTGTAGTGGTTGATGTCCCCCCCAAGTTAGGTATGCTATTGTCAATATCTTGGATAAGAAGATTGGGGGGAACCTTGCAGATGGACCTTACATATGCTACTATCCCAGTGTTCAGAGGAGAGCATAGAAGACTATACAGAGAAGCCCAACTGGCCTACATAATCAGTGATGAAGCTAACCCCACCAATCATCCCATCTTTGCCTTGGACACTGACTTAGGCTCCAGTTTACTACAGCTCACCCATGCCCTCGAGCCTCCTCTCAAACTTAGAAAGCAGCCCACCATTTCCCCTAAAACTCCTTCCTCCATCACCCCCATATGGAAAATGTTCTTTGATGGAGCCTCCTCCCGAGAAGGTACTGGAGCGGGAGTGGTTTTTGTGTCACCTACTCAGGAGACCACATCTCTATCATACAAACTAGAATTCGAAGCTACCAACAATGTGGCAGAGTATGAAGCTCTTATCCTGGGATTAAGAGTCGCAAGGGAAATGGGAATTCAAGAGGTAGCAGTGTTCGGAGATGTCGAGTTGGTAGTCCAACAGATCAGGAGCGCTTATCAGGCCAAGCATCCTAGACTCAGGAGTTATAGGAATGAGGTATGGGATCTAATTGACAGTTTCTTCTCAGCATTTAACATTTCTTTCATCCCGAGAGAAGAGAACATAGTGGCAGATTCCTTGGCTACATCCACAAGCCTTTTCAAAGTACCCTTGCCGCCCAAACTGAGGTATGATGTAGAAGTAAAATACAGGCCCTCCATACCTAACAATGTTAAGCATTGGAAGGTGTTTGAGGACGATTGTGAGATCAAGAAATTCTTGGAGACTATCAAGGAGTTTTCAGAGCTGCACATTGATCAAGATCCTGTCTCTAAAGAAAGGTTGGATGGGGGTGAGTTGCTGAGTAAAATAGCAAAACATGACATTATTCAGTTTCCTAGCAATCACATTCCGAGAGGACTGGTCCCATTAGAGAGATTTTTTTATGGGAATGATGTGGCAGTGAAGGGGAGAGTTTCAGGTGATGATGCTGACACAGCTGAGTGCAACATCGGCACACAAGAGGAGCCTAAGTTTGTCAAGCTATCAAGGAGTTTGACCAAGGAGCAAAGGGCTAAATATACCGAGTTGCTGAGAGAGTTTGCTGATGTGTTTGCATGGACCTATGAAGACCTCAAGACGTATGACACATCAGTCATTGAGCACAAGATCCCATTGAAAGAAGAGGCTAAGCCATTCAAGAAGAAATTGAGGAAGATAAATCCCATGTTGTTACCTGTCATGGAGAAAGAGGTGAAGAAGTTGTTGGATGCCCAAATCATTGTCCCCTTGAGATACTCCGATTGGGTGGCCAATTTGGTTCCGGTAAGAAAGAAGAGTGGGGAAATAAGACTATGTGTTGATTTCAAGAACCTGAACGGGAGCTCAAGGAAAGATAATTATCCCCTGCCCAACATGGAGCACATATTGCAGAAGGTCACTGGTGCATCTAGGATGTCCATGATTGATGGTTTCTCTGGCTACAATCAGATATCGATCATGCCTGAGGACAGGGAAAAAACGGCCTTCACCACTCCTTGGGGCACATTCATGTATGCCAAAATGCCTTTCGGATTGATGAATGCAGGAGCAACATTTCAGCGAGCCATGGACATAGCTTTCATCGAGGAGAAGGACCAATTTGTGGTAATATATCTGGATGACATTACAGTCTTCTCCAGGACAGACAAGGAGCACTGCTGTCATCTCAAAAGGGTTTTCTTGAAGTGTCGGAGGTTCGACCTTTCCCTGAACCTCAAGAAATATGTGTTTGCTATGAAGGAAGGGAAACTACTGGGCCATATAGTATCAGCAGAAGGAGTGAGGATTGACCCTAGCAGAGTGGAGGCAATTCAAACCTTGTCGCTTCCCAGGTCGAAGAAGGAAGTTCAAGCCTTTCTGGGGAGGATTAATTTTCTGAGGAGATTCGTCTCGAATTTTGCTGAGCTAGTGAAACACATCACAGCCATGCTCAAGAAGGGAAATGAAGTGAAATGGACCACTGAACCCAGGAAATCTTTTGTCCAGATAAAGAAGGCATTGACTGAGGCACCAGTGCTAGTCAGCCCTGACTATTCGAAAGATTTCCTAATTTTCTCCTTCGCTTCTTTTGATACAGTAGCGGCGGTCTTGTTGCAGAGAAATGAAGAGGGGTAAGAGTAGCCCATTGCCTTCTTCAGCAAGGTGTTAAGAGATGCAGAGGTCAGATATGAAATCATGGAGAAACAGGCCTATGCCTTAGTGAAATCTCTCAAAGATTTCAGGGTCTATGTCTTGCACTCAAAGGTGATCGCATACGTCCCTTCAGCCTCTGTGAAGGACATCCTCGTACAACCCGACATTGATGGGAAGAGGAGTAAATGGATATCCAAGATCTTGGAATTTGACCTGAAAATAAGGCCTACCAAATTGATCAAAGGTCAAGGCTTAGCCAAGCTGTTGGCTGAAGCCAATTGCCAAGCTTTGGGGGTAAATTTCATGAACGAACACTTAGGAATCCAGCAGGGTCAGCTGCCTGAAGTAGACCCTCAAAGAGAGCCCCCATTGGCTCGATGTCCTTGGTATAAGGATGTCATATATTTTCTGCAAGAGTTGCGGCCCCCAGATGGCCTGCAAAGAAACAAAGCGAGAGCTCTTAAGCTCAGGGCAGTCAGGTACTGGCTTATTGATCAAATTTTATACTGGAAAGACCCCCTGGGGGTGCTTTTAAAATGCATGGATCCACAAGAGGCAGACAAGATCATGGTCGAGTTTCACAACGGCCTATGTGGAGGGCACCATTCCTGGAAGATCACAGCCCACAAAATTCTCAGAGCCGGATACTACTGGCCCACCTTGTTCGCTGATGTCCATAGAGGAGTTAGAGCTTGTATCACATGCCAAATATTTTCAGGAAAGCAGCAACTCAAGTCTCTGCCTTTGTATCCTGTAGTTGTTTCAGGACCCTTCCAGTAATGGGGCCTAGATTTTATTGGAGAAATCCACCCTGCTTCCAGTGGGCAGCACAGATGGATCCTGACGGCCACGGATTTCTTCACTAAGTGGATAGAAGCCATCCCTACCAGGAGCGCTTCCCACAAGGTAATCATTGGGTTCCTAGAGGACCTCATTACGAGGTTTGGCTGTCCAAGAAAGATTGTCACTGATAACGCAGCCACTTTCGGGTCTGAGCCATTAGCCAAGTTCTGTGAGCAATTCAGGATCAAATTGATTCACTCCACCCCATATTATCCACAGGGCAATGGTTTAGCGGAGTCCTCCAACAAGAGCCTAATAAGGATCATCAAAAGATTACTGGAGGACAACAAAAGGGCTTGGAACTCGAAGTTGAAGTTCACTTTATGGGCTGATCGAGTAACCCCGAAGAGATCTATAGGCATCTCCCCTTTCCAGTTGGTGTACGGAGCAGAAGCTGTCTTCCCTTCTCAGCTGGCCATCCCCGTAGCAAAATTCTTCCAGGACTATCAAGAAGAGCCCAATGACATGATCAGAAGAATTCATAAACTGGTGGAACTCCAGCAGGCCAGAGAGTAGGTAATGGAAAGAATTTAGGATCATCAGCAGAGGATCAAGCGGGTTTTCGATAAGAAATCCAAGAAGGAGGAGTTCCAGATAGGAGACCTAGTGCTGAAGTGGGACGCTCCTAAGCAAGACAAGGGCAAGCACGACAAATTTAAAGCCCTATGGATCGGGCCTTTTAGAATCTCTGAAGTCTTCTCAAATAACACATATCAGCTACGAGATTTGGAAGGCAAAGAAATTTTCAACAGCCTAGTAAATGCGCATTTTCTTAAAAGATGTTTTGTCTAAGCCTACGATGGCTCCTGTATTCTGTAAATATTGTCTTTTCTATTCTTCGTTATTACTTTTATTGTCTCGGCTTAGTAAATGACTCCATATCCCAATGGCAAGGCACTGGAACTGCAAAATGAGTCCTTAGAGCATCACAGGGACGACTCTATCCCCCATGGAGCCTAATGTTAGAAACATTTCTTGTCTTTGGTATCAAGATACACAGGTCTGCAGGTTACCCGAGGAGCGCCCAAGCGCAACGCATAAAGGAAGTCCTTTTCGGACTTAAAATCAAGCGAGCAGGCAGTTCAGTCTTCAACGGAAAGGTTTCAGCAACAGAGCAGAACAGCAATTGATGGGTAATTGAAAATTAACTGGGTTGCATCAAGTATAGCGCTAAAGGTTTTAAATAAATTGACGGTCGGAATCCCTCGGGAGGCATCCGCGAAGTTATGAGAGTCGTTGATCGCAAGCAGTTCAAGCGCAGTGTTGTTTCGCGAGCTCGGGGTTCGTGAGTTCAAAGGGCGGACCATATCCCTTTGGTTGCGTGAGATTCCGAGTTACAAAAAAATGTCCGGAAGAAGGTCAACCGTCGCTGACTATCACGTCTCGGGACTTCGCGAAGGGAGAATGCCAAAGTCTGGTACTCCAACTCGCGAGGTCTCGAGTAGCAAAAGGCGCGAGTACTTGGGCCCTAGCCAACGGTTACATGTGGAGAGCACTGACCAAAGAGGGAGCCCTGCCCGTATCGCCATCTCGGGGAGCGGGAGTTGAAGAAGAGGAACCAAGGGTCTCCGACTCGCGAGTCGCGAAATGAAAAGTGCCGAAAGGTGGGCCCGCATTATCGAGGAGCAGTCTCAGCCGTCCATCTAAAGAGGACACCTGGTGTGTGATTAGGCTCCCTGCCTTCTCGCCCATCACGATTTTGAATCTCAAGAAGCAGCTCCCTCATATCCCCGACGCGCGAAGTGACGAGAGCATCCAGGACCTGGGGCCCACAACAGCGCTGGGTGAATTTAGGACCGTCGGATCTAGAGGGATACGTGGCTCCAGATTAAGCCGCCTCGACGTTTCGCTCATCGCAATTTCAATAAGTAGGGACCAGCCCCTTCCTATTCGCGAACACCGAAAGCACATTTGAAAGTAAGCACCGGGTCACAACCCGCGGTCACTGAGGAAAGAAAAGAGCTGCACGAAAGGGGCCAAGGGTGTCGGTTTTCAGTCACAGAGAGGCCCGTCATGACCTCCAGTTGCCATCGGACCTGACCTCGATCCTGGTCTTCACTTGGAGTAAATGAAGGCAAGAAGGGGTGGTTGAGACCTCTCTTCATTTATTAAGTGTGAAGTATCGAGGGTCTGGTAAGCGGTCCGCTCGAGAGGGTCCTGTGTACCCTTTCTTTCAGAAAAGCAATGTCGAGTCCTTGACTAACCAGAGCATGCCTGCACACGCTAACCCGGCATTTACTGGCTCAGCTACTCCCCCTGTGGGAGCCATGCGCAGTTAATGGGGTGTCCGATAAAGAATATCAGTATGAGTTCGACTGAAAAGACATCAAGCCTTGGGCGACTGGGCACGCCTCTATTAGGCGATTTTCTCTGAGTATATAAGCTCAGTCTTGGTATTTTGTAAAGGATCAATGGTTGAGCAGAGCTCCTAGTTGTAAAAGCTTTAATGAAGAACTATTTTTTGATTTCTCTGGACTCTTGAGACTTCTCGCCCGATGAATGTCAGTTTTCTTTCGTGTCTTTGTTTATACTGTATTAGAGCAGCTCGGAACTGGAGGATCCAGTCGAGTTTTAACTATTATAGGATGATGAATGTTGGTTCACTGTAATGGTTATGTTGCTTTAGACAGTCTCTGTAAACTTCTCAGCACTGAACGACTTGGAATTGGAAGATCCAGTCAAGTTTTACCTTCAGTTTCTTGAAACCCTGAACCAAGTGGATCTTGTCTTCAGAGTTTTTCCTCCACGAACCACCAAAAGGCCTGCCGCCTTAGGTAGTTTGTTCATTTTCCTCGTAAGTCTTCCACCTGCTCATTATTTAAATCAACTCACTGACTGAAACTGGGTCGAGACCTCCTCTGTTCCTCGCCTTATCAGACACAGTTCCCATTTGAAGCAATACCTATTCGAGTCTCTTCCCATTTGATCGCCCATTTATTAAACCGTGACATAAAAAACTGATGGGCGTTGGGCTCTGCTTCTGAAGTAATCCAGGAGCGACTTCCAGCGCTAACATTTTCTTCATTCTTCTTTTCTAGCAACCTATAGTGTTTCTCTTCATTCTCTATAACTGATGTTGTTGTTTCTTTCTCTTCAACGGTCTTGTTGAGATTGACGATTTTACTTCTCAATGTGATAACTTTTTCTTCAAGCTTCTAAACCTCTTCTTATTTCTTCATTATTTGAGACTTCATGATTTCTTCTGTTCTTTTCGCTTCTTCAAGTTGAATTTTTTATGTGATTATTTCTTCTTAAGGCCCTTTCTCTTCTTGACCAAACTCTACCTCAAGCTGGTTTAGATTGTTAGTTATTTCCTTAAGATGATCTATCAATATCTTCTCTCTCATTTCTACTTCTTCCTTCTATGATGCTATGTTGGCTTCCAAACACTTCTTTTGATATTCAAGATTTTCTTCAATCTTTCAGGCTTCTTCTAGTTGAGTTCTTAAGTTCTCGATGCCATGTTGGGATTCTTCAAAAATGTGAACACTTTCCTTTTGTTTCATCAATTCTTTCTTGAGTGACTTGTTTTCTTCTCTTTCTTTTCTTAGTTAATCTAAAGCACTAATCAAGTATTCTTCATAATTGCCTTATTTTTCAATTAGTTTTTCTGTCTCATTTCCTTCATAGCATTCTATTTCAAGATGTCCACGTTTTTCACAATTAAAGAAAAATAATATATCTCTTTTGATTATGTACTCTTCATCTTTTGAATCTATTTGACATGGTGAACATATTTCTTCTTGATATGTACCTTCATCTTCTTTGGCATTTTCTGAATCTGGGATGGGTGAAGAATATATGTCATGTAAATTATCCCAAAGTTCTTTGGCTGATGAAAATTTACCAACCTTTTCTCTTACTGGATTAGGTAATCCTTCCCAGATGAAATCCATTGTTATTTTGTTATTCTTCTTCAATTCCTTCTTGGTTGCAGTCTTTGCCCTTTTTGAACTATCATATCATGTAACGAATGATAGCCAAATATAATGCCCATGTGCCTGTAAAACTACTTTCGTGCTTCTGCTCCATATCTCATACTTTAACCCATTCTAACCATTAAATAGTGGTACTTTGTTCTCAGAATAATCCATGATCTCCTTCCAGTGGTTAAACTGATTTCTGAAGGAATCAGCTCTAATACCAATTGTTGGATTACTGAGAGGGGGGGTGAATCAGTAATAGAGCAATATAATCCTTTTTAACCATAAAATGCAAGTGTTATATCAATGTAGCAATATCATCTAATAGTCGTAGAGTAAATAAACAATGAACAAATGAGAAATCATACACATACACAATACACCAGTTTTTTTACGTGGAAACCCAAAGCGGGAGAAAAACACAGAATGGTTTTGCTTATATGTATTTAAGAATTACATTCATTGGAAGCAACAACTTCCTTTGTTTTCCAGCTGCAACCGGAAGAAGGCTCCAACCCCCTAGTTTCTTAGGCTACAACCTGAGGGAATCTCCAACTCCCCAATTCTCTGGCTACAACCCTCTATGTTCTCTGGCTACAACCGAAAGGTGGCTACAACCACCTATCCTTTCCCCATCCAATCGCACTGAAATATAAGTAGAATGATCGAACCACTGTCACACTATCACTGTGAGATATATTGTTGTAAACCTGTACCAATCAACCTGCACCAAAAAACCTGTAACAACCTGTACCAAAAACTTGTTCCAACATGTACCATACATCAACCTGTACCTCAACATGTACCATAAACAAATGCATCAACCATGCACCAAACTTGTACAAATAATTTGTCACAATAACTTGTCCAAACAAACTATCACAACAACCTGTCTCATCAATCTTATCAACCAAATTAGCTCTACTCACCAAGAAAACTCTCAACCATATGCACATTATCACCAAAATGTGCATCAACCAAACATAACACAACAACTCATAATCATCACCAAGATCAATATGTGCTTCTCATAATATACCAAGAAAAGTATGTTACATCATCCATAAACCATGTGTCAACAATACTACTAACAAGTGCCTCCAACCATGTAACAAGTATGTACCAATCATGCATCAACTACACATCAACTATGACTCATCAATATGTACCAACATCATCAACTATACACCTCATGCATGTGCCAACTCATCAACTACTTGTCTCAACCATGCACCCAACATGTACCTCAACCAAAATCCCTCATCAATTTCATCATCCAAATCTGATTTGTAACTCTGTAATAGACCTGGTGTATATGATCACATACCTGCAAACCTTCCTTAACTTTAACAACAAGAGACTATCATTTTCATAAAACTTTACTTTAGTCTCGCATGACTAATTTTGGATTAATCAACAACCTTAACTTGAAATAATCATAACTATGTATATGTAATGAATAAAGATCTGAAAATGGTACATAATGTTATTCAGTGTCTTTAATGCAATTCCTCCATATTTCACTACTTGGAACCTCTCACAAAAGGAGTTATAGCAAAAATGGCATACCTTGTTGAATTTTGGCTTATTCTAGAGAGCGAACATGTAGAGTGTGCTCTGCATGGAATATTTGTTGTATGGATTTGAAAATGGTATAAAGAATACTAAAGACTTTACTATAACCAATACATTTGGTCTTACTGAATTTGGATTTGTTATGAAGAAGTTATGACGTTTTTACCTGAAACACATGTTTTAGACTAGTTTAAGTACTAGCCACAAACCCTATTTTCCACGGAGTGTAACTCCAAAAATACAATGACCCACAAGCTGAAATTTTTATCAAATATACTTGGATATGTTTCATCAAAAGCCTCCACATTTTGCAGTCTAAATCATTCTAGAAAACAATTTATTGTGAAAATTGTGAGATGACCTGTAAATAAAATACCTTAGAATGCATCATCAAAAGAATTTATCCTCCCTTGAATTTCATCCTTCTTTACTTCACCTTCCCTCTGAAATTCGCCTTAGATATCCTTTGGTTAACTCAGTCACTTGTAGATATTCAATATGCTCAATTGTGATTAAAATGAGAGACCATTGCCTCTTATTTATATTTTTATATAGCTTCCTCAAGGGGTTACCTTCTAACCATCTTAAACCACTTTCCTTACTTTAGGGTTAACCCACTTCTAACCACTTGTCCAAATAGTGATTTATCCATTAACTTTATTATTTAAATAATTTATTTTGTATCCACTTTGACTTATAGTACACTCATCACTTCACTTTATTATTTAAATAATTTCTTCTTTACAACCACTTTGACTACTTTGACCTTTTGGGGCTTCTAGATGACTCATGAGGGTTCTCCAACTTCACATGGCCATAACTCTCTAACCGTGTGGAGTTATGTGACGTTACACATACCACTGGAAATGGCATGACATGTACTATTCATCTAGAATAGTATTACCTTCAAATATGTTAAAACTCATACCATTATACATCAAACAAACTTGGGTCCATCTAGATGACTCATGAGGGTTCTCCAACTTCACATGGCCATAACTCTCTAACCGTGAGGAGTTATGTGACATTCCACATACCACTAGAAATGGCATGACATGTACTATCCATATAGAATAGTCTTACCTTCAAATATATTAAAAATCATACCATTATACATCAAACAAACTTGGGTCCATTACCCATACCTTTGTGCTATCGGACTTTCTTCAAGGGTTGACATCAATGACAACCAACCCAAATAATCAACAGAAAGAAGTTGTTGCAATTACTCTAGTAGAAATTAGGTTATGTATTGTTGGATAACCATACACAAAAAGAGATAATTATTGCATGTTGCATGTGTTGCGACTGATGTTACTGCATATGGAAGGTGTTGGCTTTCGAAAGTCACTCCTGGATTGCTAGCAGGAGCAGAGCCCGAAGCCCATCAGTTTAATGTCACGATTTGTTTAAAGGGTGATCAAATGGAGGAAAACTCAGAACAGCATCGCATCAACTCAGAAACCAGGCCAGGCATGCATGACAGAGTGAGGTCTTGATAAACTCCAAACAGTGAGTCGTAATAAAGGGTGAGTAGGTGGAAGACTTTCGCAAGAAGGGCGCAATGATCTATTACAGACATCCGGTTTGCAACAGACTGAAGAAGAAGCATTCGAACACAAAATCCTTTTATATTCAAACACAAATACCAGAGGGCACGACAACGTCACAACAAATCCTTTATTGTAACAAGCTGCTCTACTGTGAATCCTCAAGCAAAAGATGAAACAAAGATGGAAAAGAAAGGAAACTGTTTGTTATAAAACAAGAAGTCTCAAACACAGAGGCATAACCAGGAAACCAGAGTATCACTGATACTTTACAGTCGGGAGCTTAGCTCTACCATCAATAGATACCAAAATGGAAAAAATGCCTACATATACTCAAAACAACAACAGCAACAAGATCGAGAAAATGCATTGAAGGCTTTGCGTCTGCATGGCTTCTGACACTCTGCAGCCGCAATCTTTGAATAATTGTGCAACTTGTGGCAGACGCGATAGATCTTCTGAGAGTTACATCGGTGAATCAACGTGCTTTTAATTCATTGCAGGACGTCCCCATTATGGCGGAGACGATGTCTAACCACCCTCAACCGCCTTAATAACTGCTTCTTGGAATTGAGAACGGCCAGGCCAACTCGGCACCTCGGGATAGGGAAGACTTCTTGCGCTGCCACTTGGAACAACCGAATAGCTTGAGGGACGGACATGAGGGCCAGCGTGGAGGACTGGGTGTATGGTAGGAGTGATGGCATCGAGGAGCGCGTGGAAGGAGTGGTGAGAAGTGAGAGTGATGACAGAGAGGGATGACAGAGGATGATCCATGGCGGGAGGCATCCAAGTAGATGGGGAGAAGACGGGATAAACGAGCTCGCCTTCGGGTGAGAAACTGAGGTGGAAAGGGACGGGACGCGTGGCAGGAAATGAGTGGATGGTGGGAAGAAAAGGAGAGCCACAAGGATCAAAGAAGAGCGGTGAATGGATGACACACGGCAGTAGGGGAAAGGCGGAAGGCAGAATGAAATGACAGGCGGAGGGCCCACACTGGTTAATCACAGGGCAGCTGAGAGGAGCGGGGCTACACGAGCATCGTTGATCTGGGCGTCTCGATCGTGGTCGTCGGAAAGCTGCACATGGG
>SNQJ01S0036882.1:11864-24744 GCA_010110895.2 Picea sitchensis
GTATAGTGGTCCCACCGACACACTTATTTGGGACCTATCCCATTAAATTCCCCTTTTCTCCCTGATCGTAGTCATGCCTTTCATTTTTAATCCTTTTTCAGTGGACCTGACCCCTTCTCAACTTTCCTATTTTGTCACCTATTCCATTATATTTCCCTTCTCACCCTGATCATCATGGTACCTATCACTTATAAGTCCCTTTTTGTATTCCCACCCACCCATTTTTCCTTACCCGTACTTCCCCTCTCCAAATGTCCACCACTCGCAACCAAGACCTACAAGTTTCCATCAATCAAGCCCAGGACTCCATCCAACAAATGACATCTAAGATTGGCTCTACCAATTTCCTCCTTTCACAATTCGAGACCCAAGTCCTGCACAAATTTGACATCATGGAAGCCAAATTCATGAAGCTATTTAACAACCTCTACTCTGTTTTCAACCAGTTGTTGAACTTCCCTATAGGTCCTTCCTCCTCGAACCAACCAGATGTTATTGATTCCCATCATTCTCTTCATTTTCAATCCAACTCCTTTCATCGTGACGCATGTCTTCCCCTCGTCGAGGTTAATAAATTTGATGGCTCTGATCCTGTGGGTTGGGTCACTCAAATGGAGCATTACTTTTCTCTGCATGGTATTACTAAAGAGTTGGCCAAAATTTGTTATGTTTTCCTCTATCTATATCTTGAATGATGGAAATGATGGGAATGGCATAAAAATTCACGTCAGGGGTATATTTCCTGGACGCAGTTTGTTGCAAATCTCTATGATTGATTTGACACTGATACCCACTATGTCGGTCATTTGAAAAAGTTGAAACAATCAAGCATAGTGAAATACTTTATATCTTCTTTTGAGCATTTGTCCTTTCGAACAGAGGGAATGTCAAATGATTTATTCCGTGAATGCTTTATCAATGGCCTAAAGGATGAAATATGATCCCAGGTTCTCATGGATCGGCCTTAGACTTGGTTGGAAGATTCTAAACATGCTAAAGAGGCCCAACAAATTGTTTTTTCCCAGGAAAAAAAATCCTATTTGGTTTCTCTCCCTTGACCCACTAATCCTACCCCCCCTATCACTCCCCTCAAGTTCCATAAATTAGCTAGGGCTGAAATGGTTGAACACCAACTGAAGGGGCTTTTCTATAATTATGATGAAAAATATTTTCTAGGCTACAACTGTAAGGAACAAAAACTTTTTATGGTCATTTCCGAAGATGTTCCTGAAGAAGATGTGATAGTTCCACTGGTTGAATATCCCTCCCTTCTCGATGCTTCCCAGGAGCCCGCTGACCCACCAGAAGTTGAACCACTCATTTTCTTAAATTCCCTCATTGTCTTCTTTGCTACACAAACCCTCAAGATCATTATCTATATTAAGCATAGGCAGGTCATCATCCTTTTTGACAATGATAACACCTACAATTTTATTCATCATCACATTTCCTAGGAAACCAATTTATATATTTGTGTTGTCAATAATTTTCAAATCATGATAGCCAATGGTGGGCCATGAAATGTGGTGGGAATTATGAAAATGTACATCTTCAAATTGGAAATTACCACCTGAAATATCATATGTTTTCCATTGAAATGGGTGGTTGTGACATTGTGCTATGTGATAAATGGTTACACACTTTGGGTCCCATTCTTATGGATTTTAAGGAATTAACCATACAATTCCAACAAGAGGGACAAATGTATCACTTCCAAGGTCTCACAACTAGTTATCCTGATATCATCAGTTCCCATCACATGGAAACGATCCTCAAGAAATTCCACTTGTGTATTATTTCTCAAATCCATTCTATTCAAGCGATTAAGACACCCTATGTGCATCCTGACCTAGAAGATATTATATCCAAACACCAATATTTTTTTCCACTCCTCAAGGACTTTTTCCTTCTCATTGTGTTCATGATCATTCCATATGTCTTTTTCCTTAGAGTCTTCCTCCCAATGTTCACCCTTATCGTCATCCCTTTGCCCAAAATGATGAAATTGAGAAAATCGTGTATGAATTGCTCAAAGAAGGTGTTAATCACCCCAATACCAACCCTTATTATTCTCTTGTGGTCATGGTACTTAAGAAATAAGGTACTTGGTGCATGTGTCCTGACTTTCATGCCCTCAATAAACTCACCATCAAGAACAAGTTTCCCATTCTTGTCATTGATGATCTCTTGGATGAGTTAAGTGGTGCTCAGTACTTCACTAAACTTGATCTATGTTCTGGCTACCACTAGATACCTATGCAAGACACTGAGATCCCCAAGACTTCCTTTCAAACTCATGAGGATCACTATGAGTTCTGGGTCATTCCCTTTGGCCTGTGTAATTCCCCCTCCACCTTCCAAATCCTCATGAATCATGTCTTTTGTCCTTTTATCCATCATTTTGCCTTATTTTTCTTTGATGATATTCTCATCTATAGTAAAACTTAGAAATCCCATCTTTCCCATGTGGATCAAGTTCTCCATCTACTCTCTCAGCATCAAATTTTCCTCAAACACTCTAAATGTTCCTTTGGCGCCTCAGAAGTCAATTACTTGGGTCATATTGTTGGCAAGGTTGGTGTCCGGGTGGATCCTAAGAAGATTGAAGCAATGCAGGATTGGCCTCTCCCTAAGCCTATCAAAAACTTGTGTGTTTTTCTGGGTTTAACATGCTATTATCGCAAGTTTTTTCAAAACTATGGAAAGATTGTGGTGCCTCTCACTGCTCTCCTTAAAAATAATTATTTCCCTTGGACTCCCACAATTGATCAGGCCTTTCATACATTGAAGGAAACTATGTGCACTAATCTAGTCTTGGCCCTTCCTGATTTCACAAATAACTTTTTCCTATAATGTGATTCCTCTGAGAGAGGAATTGGAGCAATCCTTATGCAAGAGGGAAGACCTTTGCACTTTACCAACAAACAATTTTCAGAACACCATTTGGGCCAATCAATCTATGAAAATGAAATGTTGGTTATTCTGCATACAATGGATCTCTAAAACCCTTATCTCTTGGGGAAATGCTTCCAAATTAAGAAAGATCATCAAAACCTCAAGTATTTTATGGAGCAATGACCTTCCTTTGCAGAGAAAAAAAAATGGGTAACTAAGCTCTTTGGATATGATTATGAGATCATTTACAATAAAGGAAATGAAAATGTGGTTGTTGACGCACTTTCTCGAAAATATGAAGATGAAGGGTCCCTTTTCTCCTTATCATTCATTGTACCATATTGGCTCCAATATGTTCACCAGGAATGGCTACAAGATCCTAAAATTTTGCATCTGATCCAACAATTGCAAGACAATTTTGCAGTTTCCCCATGGTACTCTTGGCACGATGATGAGCTTCGCTACAAAATTTCTTTGTATTTAAGTAAATAGTCACAACTTAAATCCACGGTGCTTTCTGAGCTTCATGCTACACCCACAACTGGGCACTCGGGGCTTACCAAAACCTATGATAGGGTCAAACATTCTTTTTTCTGGGATGGTATGAAAAATGAAATTTACACTTTTATAGAAGAATGTGATTTTTGTCAACGTAAAAAGGGAGAAACAATCAAATCCCATGGAACACTCCAATCGTTTCCGATTCCACCCGCTATTTGGAGGGACATCTCTATGGATTTTATTGTGGAATTACCTAAATCAGGAAAAAKTCAGTCATCATGGTGGTAGTTTATTGTCTTTGCAAGTATGCTCRTTTATGTCCTCTTCAAYATCTATTTACTGCATCCACTTTGGCTCAACTTTTCATGGATCATGTCTTTAAGATTCATGGCATGAATCATTTTATTTTTTATGATTGATATCCCACTTTCAGCAACAATTTTTGGCAAGAAYTGTTCAGGGTAYAGGGATCCCAATTGCATCTAATATCTTCCTATCATCCCCAGACTAATGGTMAAACTGAAGTTGTCARCAAGTGTTTGGAGACTTATTCAAGGTGTTTTTCCTCTRAAAGGAAAARTCAATGGGATCAATGGTTACCATTATCTGAATGGTGGTACAACAATTCTTAACATACAACTACTCCCATGACTCCTTTTGAAGTAGTATATAGACAAAATCCACCTTCCATTCTCTCCTACATGCCAGGTGTCTCGAAGTTTCTGGCGATTCACAAAACACTTACATTTCGATAATCTATTCTCCGTACCCTCAAAGAGAATTTGTTCATGGCTCAGAATCACATGAAGCAACAAGCTGATCAATGTTTCTCAGAACATCAATTTTTTGAAGGATACCAGGTATTTCTTTGACTGCAACCTTATAAACAAACTTCACTCAAGGCGGAACATTGTTAGAAACTGGCACCCAAATTTTATGGTCCTTATACAGTTCTCAAGTGCRTGGGATAGGTGGCCCATMRGTTATCTTTTCCTAGTTCTTTTAAGCTCCATCTTGTTTTTCATGTCTCCTTCTTAAAGACGGTGATTAGAGMTAAGCTCCARACTCAAGCCAACCTTCCCTAGTTGGATGAAGAAGGATCCATCTGGTTTCATCCACAAGTAGTTTTGGACCAACGTGACCATCGTATTCATTAGTGCACCATCAAGAACGTGTTAATCCAGTAGAAAAATACAACTCCTGTAGATGCCACCTGGGAGTCAGCTATCATTTTACGACAATTTCCTCATCTCAAGCCTTGAGGACAAGGCTGATTTTAAGGGGGAGAGCATGTTAGGGACCTAACCTACCTAACCCCTCAAGTTTGTAGAATACTATATTTCCATTTCATAAAGGTCAGTATTAATAAGGCCTAGCAATAAGGAGGTATAAGTCAAATGTAATAAGACTTAATAGAATCTTTCGCTTCTAGAAGGATCTTCCTCTAGATTGTTCTTTTGGATAGATAGATCTAGTATAAATAAGAGTAGAAAGTATGAGAAGTTTTGTCTTGGATATTATTTCAATAGAGCTCTGCTCTGTTGGAGGTTTACCCCTCAAAGAGGCAAGTGAACATTTCTATCATTAATCAAGGTGTTCTTTCTGGTCTTATTATGTTATTATTCTGGTTATATCATTGTTGTTCTACGATTTATGGATAAAATATTTTTGTTCCACATATTATTTTATGTTTGGAATACTACAAGTAACATATTTGAAGCTATGCTTGTCAATCGTCACCCTCCAAAAACTATTCTCCTCACATTGGTGAATGTAGTACCTCACTAATGAAAAGCCATCATACCTAGAGCATGTCCCATCTAAAGAATATTTTACATAATATGTTTGTTTCTTAGGCCTAAACACGTGTTGCTATGAATAAAGTCTCTTGATGAAATTGGTGGTACATTATTCCTAAGCATCATTGCACATAGTTAGTATACAAAGAATGAAATATGTGTATATGTGCGTCATAATAATAACCAAATTCTATGTTGTATGTGTAGAAACATATGTAGGGTTTTGGTTCCTGATTAAAAAAGATTATGTGTGTCTATGTGTGTGTGTGTGATTAAGATACATTGCATTGTGGTCTTGTTTAGAATCAATTGTGACAATATATGATGAGCCACAATATGGTTTTTTGAAAACGTATTCTTTCCAATTTTATTAAAAGTAAATTGGATACCTCTAACAACATGGTTAGTGTTCTCTGAACTTTTAACCATCCTTATGCGTAAATGTTTCCCAACGATAGCTAAAGTGTGTGATTTTAAAAGAGATAAAAATAATTGACATTTATGTGCATCAATTTTCAATTCAAAATACTCTTTAATAATATTTTGCACTACAAATAAATAGCTCATTTGCGTAACTTACCTTCAAGGATCTCTAGGGAAATTTCATCTACATGAACATGTCTACAAGTTCTTTACTGCCCACTAGATAGATGAGGCAAGGAAGGTGGAACTCATGTTTGGAGCCCATCACCATGACATTGTGGAAATAACCCCAATTTCATTAAATTTGGAGTATTTTTCAGTCTAATCCCCTTTACAGATAGGTTGGCATGAGTCTTTCCAAAGGTCTAAATTGATGTTTGTAAAGAATCAAATCTAGTTCCAAATGTACCAATATCGGATTAAAAAATTGAACAATTGGATTCAATATTTTCATTTTCATAATCTAATTATGCACTTTTGGAATTCGATATTGGCACATTTGGAACTAGATTTTTCACTTATGAAACCAGGATTTTGCAAAATTGGATTCTGAAACTGAAAACAACAAATTCAATTTTGGAATTTTGGAATTTTGGAATCCAATATTGGCACATTCA
This sequence comes from Picea sitchensis, assembly GCA_010110895.2. Lineage (NCBI taxonomy): Eukaryota > Viridiplantae > Streptophyta > Pinopsida > Pinales > Pinaceae > Picea > Picea sitchensis. The sequence goes on from SNQJ01S0036882.1 coordinate 18,100, forward strand.
AAATTGGATTTTCCACTTTGAAAACCTGAATTTCACAATCAATTTTGAATGATATTTAGTCTATATCATTCGTATATTTCAAAATTGGTTACACATCATCTACAAGTACTAATAAATTTATCAAATACAATTGAATATATAGAAAAACATAATATCTTATTAACTATATAAAACATTGTCACATGTAGAAAAAATAATAAAAATGATTAATTACATTATTTAACATACCAGTTTCAAGTTTTTTGCAATAGATCTTAAGTCATTGAAACCATTGATTTAGGTGTAGAAAGAAAGGTCATAATCAATATAACAAGTATTTTTTGTTCACATCATCACAATTATAACCTTTTATAATTACATAGTTCTCTTCTTCATTACGAACATGTTTTTCCTTTGAATTTTATATAGTCATTGTGTTTCTAGCATCATAAGAACCATTAAATATTATGGAAATCAACACAACTCAAACTTTTCAAACTTTATTGGTGTGGTGTGACAATCATATTTTTTTAGTATTATTTTAAATGTTGACTAAGTATCCTCAAATACATAATTTTATTAATAAGGAAAATAGAATTAAAAAAAAAAAAAAAAACATTTAAATTTAATACTTTAAAATATCTTTCGTAAAGCCATTTCTCATAAACCCATATTTTAAAATATATGTTTTATGTGAAATAGTTTGTTTGTCCCCAAAATTTAAAAGAATGACATTTCTCTTAGAATGTGTTCCTAGTTTGTCTTATGTGCATAGCCTCGTTTTTCTTATAGGATCCACCTTTCTTGAAAAATACCTTGGATCTTCTTGAAATTTTGAGGACCAATACAAGTTTATTAAGTCTTTGTATCAATCAATGAAGGATTGAGAAATAGTTATGATAACCTACTCACAATGTTCACCTATGGTGAAAGTGTACTCGTGAAGACAAACACCCTCCAAAGTAGTCGAGGCATGGATATATGGATTGACCTAGGTACCATGATTTTCCCCTCTGAGTCACCCTTGATCGACCTAGGAATGACAACTATGGTACAAATTTGCAATTGGATCCCGATTGGAAACATTGTTATTTAGAACCACACGTATGGGTAGGGTAGAAAATGTCAAGGCTTTGAAAAGCATCGACACTTCAGGGGACCAAGTGGTACTCAGGAAACCCCCAAATGCACAACAACCCACAAACATTTATAGAAGTGGAAGAGGGGATATCTCCTTTACTTATCCTCACATGACCTAAGATTTAACTCATGTGTTAGAGTAGCTTCCCTGACAACACCTATGCGAGATTGGATTTTGATCGCTCACTAGTTAACAATTAATGTTTGACTTTGAGAATCCTTGGAGAGTTAAATCTCCAATCCTATTCCAAGTCCCTACACCTACACTAATTGTTGTTCTATAAGATAAAAAGTCTAGTTAATTTTAATTTATTGTTCATTTTAGGGGCTCCTCTTTACTCAAGGAATGGATGTGAAATGAATTATATTTAAAGACTCTTGCTGAAAATAACTTGTAAGAAAATTATCATTGTATAATTGATATTATTATTCATTGTAATGAGTGTATAATGAACAACTTAATGCAAACAATTAATATTTAGAATGCAATTATTTTCCTCTTTCAATGAAATATGCACAACCAATTTTTTTTCCTTTCAAAAAGAAAATTGTTGATTATTTGGGTTGGTTTTCATTGATGTCAACCCTTGAAGAAAGTCCGGTAGCGAATTCTGGTAGCACAAATGTTTGGGTAATGGACATAAGTTTATTTGATGTATAATGTTATGGGTTTTAATATATTTTAAGGTCATACTATTCTAGATGGATAGTACATATCATTCCATTTCCGCTGGTATGTGGAACATCACATAACTCCTCACAGTTAGAGAGTTATGGCCATGTGAAGTTGGAGAACCCTCATGATTTATCTAGAAGCCCCAAAAGGTCAGAGTAGTCAAAGTGGTTGCAAAGAAGAAATTATTTAAATAATAAAGTGAAGTGATGAGTGTATTATAAGTCAAAGTGGATACAAAATAAATTATTTAAATAATAAATTTAATGGAGAAATTACTAAGTGGACAAGTGGTTAGAAGTGGGTTACCCCTAAAATCAGGAAAGTCATTTAAGATGGTTAGAAGGTAAATAATAAAGTGAAGTGATGAGTTTACTATAAGTCAAAGTGGATACAAAATAAATTATTTAAATAATAAAATTAATGGATAAATTATTAAATGGACAAGTGGTTAGAAGTGGGTTAGCCCTAAAATAAGGAAAGTGGTTTAAGATGGTTAGAAGGTAACCCCTTGAGGAAGCTACATAAAAGTATAAATAAGAGGCAAGGCTCTCCCATTTAATTACACTTGAGAATATTAAATATCTACAAGTGACTAAGGTAACCAAAGGATATCTAAGGATAATTTAAGAGGGAAGGTGAAGTAAAGAAAGAGGAAATTCAAGGGAGGATAAATTCTTTTGATGATGCTTTCTAAGGTATGTTATTTACAGGACATCTCACCATTTTCACAGAAACTGTTTTTCTAGAAGGATTTAGACCGTGAAATATGGAGGCCTTTTAGGAAACCTATACAAGTAGTTGTGATAAAAAAATCATCTTCTGGGTCATTGTATTTTTGGAGTTACACTCCGTGGAAAATAGGGTTTGTGGCTAGTCCTAAAACTAGTCTAAAAAAGGTGTTTCAGGTAAGAACATCATAACATATTCATAACAGATACAAATTCAGTAAGACCAAATGTATTGGTTAGATTACAGTCTGTAGTATTCTTTGTACCATTTTCATATCCATACAACAAATATTTCGTGCGGGGCATTCTCTACAAGTTCTCTCTCTAGAATAAGCCAGAATTCAACAAGGTGTGCCATTTTTTCTATAACTCCTTTTTTGAGAGGTTCCAAGAAGTGAAACATGGAGGAATTGCATAAAAGACATTGAAGAACATTTTTTACTATTTTCAAATATTTATTCATTACAGGTACATAGTTATGATTATTTCAAGTTAGGGTTGTTGACTAATCCAAAATTAGTCATGTGAGACTAAAGTAAAGTTTGATGAAAATGATAGTCTCTTGTTGTTAAAGTTAAGGAAGGTTTTCAGGTATGTGATCATATACACCAGGTCTATTATAGAGTTACAAATCATATTTAAATGATGAAATTTATTACAACTTTTGGTTGGCGTACATGTTGGGTACATGGTTGAGACAAGTAGTTGATGATTTGACACATACATAAGGTGTATAGTTGATGATGTTGGTACATATTGATGAGTCATAGTTTATGTGTATTTGATGCATGATTGGTACATATTTGGTGCATTGTTGATGCACTCATTGATGGTACATGATGAGGTACAGGTTGGTGCATGGTTGATGCACTTGTTTATTGTACAAGTTGATGACAGGTTATGTGTACAAGTTTGGTGCATGGTTGATGTACTTGTTTATGGTACAAGTTGAGGTACATGTTGATGTATGGTACATGTTGGCACAGATTGTTACAGGTTGTTTTGTTTAGGTTGATTGGTACATGATTACAATAGTATATCTCACAGTGATAGTGTGACAATGTTTCCATCATTCTACTTATATTTCAGGGTGGTTGGACAGGGCATAGATAGGTGGTTGTAGCCACTTTCCATTTGTAGCTGAAGAACATAGGGGGTTCTATACTCCTTCTAGTTGTATCCAAATAATTGGGGAGTTGGAGCTTCCCTCAGGTTGTAGCCTAATAAACTAGGGGGTTGGAGCCTCCTTCCAGTGGTAGCTGGAAAACAAAGGAAGTTGGTGCTTCCAATGAATTTAATTCTTAAAGACATATAAGAAAAATCATTTCATGGTTTTCTCCCACTTTTGGTTTCCACGTAAAAACACTGGTGTATTGTGTGTGTATAATTACTCATTTGTTCATTGTTTATTTACTCTGCAATTATTTGATGATAATGCTACATTGATATAACAATTGAATTTTATGGTTAAAAAGGATTAAATTGCTCTATTACTAATTCATCCCCCCTCTCAGTAATCCAACGACTAGTATCAGAGAAGGTTCCTTTAGGAAACAGTTTAACCACTGGAAGGAGATCATCGATTATTCCGAGAATGGAGTACCATTGTTCAATGATCAAAATGGTTTAAAGTATGATATGTGGAGTGGAAGGACGAAAGTATTTTTAAAGGCACATCGGTATTATATTTGGCTATCAATTGTTACATGATATGATAGTTCAAAAAGGGCAAAGACTGCACCAAAAAAGGAATTGAAGAAGAATAACAAAATAGCAATGGATTTCATCTAGGAAGGATTACCTAATCCGGTAAGAGAAAAGTTTTGTAAATGTTCATCAGCCAAAGAAATTTGGGATAAGTTACATGATATATATTATTAACCCATCAGAGATTCAAAAAATGCCAAATAATATGCAGGTATAGATGAAGAAGAATAATGTTCACTATGTCAAATAGATTCAGAAGATGAAGAGTACATAATCAATAAAGGTATGTTGTTTTTCTTTAATTGTGAAAAAAATGGACATGTTGAAATAGAATGCCATGAGACAGAAAAACTAATTGAAAAGGAAGGCAATTATGAAGAAGAATTGATCAGTGCTTTAGATGAAATAAGAAAAGAAAGAGAACAAAACAAGTCACTGAAGAAGGAATTGATGAAACAAAAGGAAAGTGCTCACATTTTTTAAGAATTCCAACATGTCATCAAGAACTTAATAACTCAGCTAGAAGATGCCAGAAAGGTCGAAGAAAATATCAAATATCAAAAAAAATATATGGAAGCCAACATAGTAGCATAGAAGTAAGAACTAGAAATGAGAGAGAATATATTGACATAACATCTGAAGGAAAGAACTAACGATCTAAACCAACTTGAGTCAAAGTTTGGTCAAGAAGAGAAAGTACTTGAAGAAGAAATAATCACATTAAAAAATCATCTTGAAGAAGCAAAGAGAAAAAAAGAAGTCATGAAGTCTCAGATATTAAAGAAAAAAGAAGAGGTTGAGAAGCTTGAAGAAGAAGTTGTCACATTGAGAAGTAAAATCATCAAGCTCAAAAAGAATTTTGAAGAGACAGAGACATTCGTATCAGTTGTAGAAGAGAAGCACTCTATGTTGTTAGAAAATAAGAATGAAGAAAAGAGCAAGAGTTATGCAAAAATACTCAAAGCAAGGAATCATGGTCAACCAAAATCTAAGAAAACTAATAAGGGTACATATTCAAGAATACCACCCATGTTAAAGACACAAAGAAGCCTCAATCATGATCATGATCAGTCAAGGAATAAATTTAGAAGGAATATGCCACAAAGAAGATCATTCACTCCCAGGTATGCAAATTTATTTTATGGTCATTTTTTTATTGTAATAATTTCGGACATAAGGCTGCATATTGCATGGATTATAAAAGAAATGTTCAAGAAAAAAATGTCTATGTGGCACCACATAACATTGAATGTTACAAATTTCATAAATATGGACACATAGATAGTGATTGTATAAGCATGATCGATACTTCCATGAAAGAGAACACTGATATCAGATATAAGAAAGTATGGATAAGAAAACAAAAAGAACAGGTGAACAAACACCAGGTCCCAGAGATCGCAAGATTGGCAATAGAACAAGATGAAGAAAATTCTACAGAGAAAAAGAAAGATGTCAGATACAGAAAGGTTTGGAAAATAAATGAAAGAAAATAAGGAAAGGTAAATAAGGAATAGGTTCAAGAGATTGTACTTTCAAGCATTGTAGTGAAAAATGAATCCATAGATAGAAAGAAAGAAGTCATAGCTCAAAGATATGATGAATATACCAATGAAGATGATGATGAATACACATGAAAGCAGGAATTGTTTTGAGCCATCCGACTTAGATACTCCCAGATAATATGAATATTAGACAGGGGCGAGTCTATGCGATAGCTATGACAGACCAAAGAACCATCCTTTGAGCAACTTGCAAAGTTTGAGTCAAAAAATACAGAGCATTCAGTTAACAGTTTGATAGATTAATTAGTTGTAGTAGTGAATACTTCATGATAGTATAATGATAAATGGGTCAGCATTATGGACAGTTGTGTGGTAGAGTCTTGAACAGTATGGACATAGATGGATTCATAAGAACACTTAGTAGGTTTGGAAAGATATATAGCAATGGAAAAGATCATGGATTCACAGATTGGTTTAGAGAGAGGTTCAGAGACAAAGGAACATTATCATAATGGATGATAATTACACAGGAAATGGCTCGAACAATGCTAATGGATTGAAAAATAATTTTTGGACACATACAGTGCATACAACAGTTCACATTCAAAACAAAGTAATGTTTAGAAACAACAATGACAAAAATCCCTATGAGCTATGGAAAGGAATAACAACAAATCTGAAGCACTTTAGAGTATTTGGAAGAAAATGCTACATCAAAAGAGAAGATGGCAGAATTGGAAAGTTTGACCCTGGTGTGGAAAAAAGAGTACTTGTTTCTTACTCAAGTACAAGGAAATTATACAAGTGTTATAATCTGAGGTTGAAGAAAGTTGTGAAAAGAATCAATGTAACAATTGATGAAACAGGTGGACGAGAATTAAAGGAAGAAGAAAATGAATCAATGGAACAA
>SNQJ01S0036882.1:33256-58337 GCA_010110895.2 Picea sitchensis
GAAGGTGAAGTAAAGAAGGCCGAAATTCAAGGGAGGATAAATTCTTTTGATGATGCTTTCTAAGGTATGAAAATACTAGTGTCTTGTTGTTAAAGTTAATGAAAGTTTGAAGGTATGTGATCATATACACCAGGTCTATTACAGAGTTAGAAATCAGATTTGGATGATGAAATTGATGAGGGCTTTTGGTTGAGTTACATGTTGGGTATATGGTTGAGACAAGTAGTTGATGAGTTGTCACATACATAAGGTGTATAGTTTATGATGTTGGTACATCTTGATGAGTCATAGTTTATGTGTATTTGATGCATGATTGGTACATATTTGGTGCATGGTTGATGCACTTATTGATTGTACATGTTGAGGTATAAGTTGGTGCATGGTTGATGCACTTGTTTATGGTACAGGTTGATGACAAGTTATTTGTACAGGTTTGGTGCATGGTTGATGCACTTGTTTATGGTACAATTTGAGGTACAAGTTGATGTATGGTACATGTTGGCACAATTTATTGGTACAGGTCATTATAGGTTGTTTGGTGCAATTTGATTGGTACAGTTTTACATCAGTATATCTCACATTTATAATGTGACAGTGGTTCCATCATTCTACTTATATTTCAGGGCAGTTGGATGGGGAAAGGAAAAGTGGTTGTAGCCACCTTCCGATTGTAGCCATAGAGCATAGGGGGTTGTAGCCTCCTTATGGTTGCATCCAGAGAATTGGGGAGTTGGACCTTCCCTAAGGTTGCAGCTTGAGAAACTAGGGGGTTGGAGCCTCCTTCTAGTTGCAGCTGAAAACAAAGGAAGTTGGTGCTTCCAATGAATGTAATTCTTAAATACATATAAGAAAAAACATTTTGTGGTTTTCTCCCGCTTTGCGTTTCCACGTAAAAACATTGGTGTACTGTGTATGTATATGAATGCACATTTGTTCATTATTTATTTACTCTGAAATTATTGGATACTAATGCTACATTGATATAACACTTGCATTATATGGTTAAAAATGATTAAATTTCTCTATTACTGATTCAACCCCCCTCTTAATAATCCAATAATCCAACCTACGAAACATTAAATGATCTGAAATGATACTACCTTTTCAATACGAATGAAAAACTAAAGAAACATGATAAGAATGTCATCATTTTTATTTTCAATAAAACATTCACTATGAAAAATGAGAAATGAAACTTATCCATGCAAAGCAAACTAGTCTTTTGTTTATTGCCACTAAGAAAAACCAAGCCAAAGATTGAAAAACAAGGAAATTTGTTTTTTTATTTGGTTGAAAAAAAGAAATGTAAGGAAGAAAAGAAAAAGACTCAGATCAAGAACTTCAATATTTATAAATGGTTGCCACAACAATCAAGAAAATGAAAGAAGTGAAAAGAAAATCTTTCATACAAATATGCAAATAAAAAATGACTAAAGAATCCAAAGAATCACAAAAAACTTTGTTTTTCTTTAATTTTAATGACTTCAACAATCTTGTAAGACCAAACACAACCTTCACACAATCCAAAGTGTCAAAATAACCCCAAAAATTAAAGTCATGGCTTCCAAAAGATTGTGAAACAAGGAATGACTACCTCCCAGGGTTCATATGCTTATGTTGCGACATCAACTTGAAAATATATGTGCTTATCCCTTAAAAAATAAGCATATACATGCTATTTTACTTAAGTAAATATAGGTATGTTACTTCAAATTCCCAAAAAGACTGGAAAAACTTGAATCAAAGCCTGGAACTTAAAAATTCAAGTCTGAAAACACGTGTAGAGATAGAAACAGAAGGAAAGTAGAAAATAAAAGAAAAAAAAGTGCAAGAAACAAACTAATCCAAAGGAGAACTCCCCAATGGAGCCTTTGATTTTGTTTTGAGGATTTATCCCCTATGGTATAGGTTAAATATCACATATATTAGACACCCAAAGGAGTGGACTCTAACCAAAAAAAGTAGTGAAGGATATGTAACTAACTAAGTACTAGTGAGAAATAAAAACACTTACCTGGATACTGAATTTTGGAGGAGACTCCTCTCATGAATCCATTCTCCAATATATTGCTCCAATTCTTCTCTCGTTAACTTCCACACAAAGAGAGATAATGCTAAAAAGAAGATATTTATAGTAACTAACTCATAACTACATATACTAACTAGGATTAGAATGTCAATATTAGAACAATCAAATGCATATATTTTCTACAAAAGTAAACTAATAACATATCATTGGGACAGAAAAGAGAGTTCTCATTTATTATAAACAACAAGTAACATGAAAAGAGGTTACGTAATCCTACTGTAGGACTCACTAGAACCGATATCTAGATTCCTCCATTTGATCCATTGATGATAGATTGAACTTCTAGTTCCTTGCTCAATACAAGTGAAGGGTAGAGGATACTTTTCTTCTTCTCAATGATATAAGAAGGGGAAATATGTTGGAAGCAAGGGTTTCTAGATATGTGAGACAGAGCTTAAAATATTGGAATGAAAGGGCTTGCAAACTTAACAAACTTTCACTAGCATAATGGTGATTCAATGGATCCTTACTCTCCTCTGCCTAATGGAACTTATTTATACCTTAGAAAGTTGGTTGGAGTATTTAGGTATGGGCTATAGGAGGTGATTAACATAGGAAATATATGAACTCTGCCAAAAAAGGCACATTATGCACATATTTGTTTTTTCATGGAAAATGAGTGCATATGAGAGTTGTTGAAGGGGAAAGAGCGTATATAAATTTTCATATGCTCTATGTCAAATCAAGAGTAGCATATGACTAAATAGAGGGTGTTTTTTAAGTATTATGAGGAGGAATTTTAGTCTACAAATGGGAGATGGATTTGGAATTTTGGCCAACAAGTGCATACATGCATATGAAGTGGAAAAAGATGCTATAACCAAAAGGGTGCACCTATGGATCTAATCCATAGATGATTATGTGGAGAGATAGAATAAAGTTAGAAGGGGTGTATTGATAATGAGAGGTGGTGTGATTCATGAAAATATATAAGGGAAAGATAGGATAGTTAGGTAATTTGAAAAAAGTAATAAAATCAGGTTTGAAATAGGGAATTTCATACTTCATAGAATTTGGTTGGTGGTGTTGGAAAAAAATATTGTTCTCCTTGATGGGATTTCATGTGTCTATGAATATTTGGATATCATAGGTACATACAAGGGAAGTATCGTTAGACTCATGCACTAAAAAAATTATAGTCGTTCATAATACATTCAAAGAATAATAAAAATAACTAACAACATATATACCTTGAAATGGAATATATGATTTAACAGTCCATATTACCTCGCCTATATAATTTGAGGTTACTCAAGTAGGTCTATATCATCTCTACTACTAATGGTGTCCATCAATTTATCAACCTTTAAATGTGATAGGAAGTATCATACCTTTGATAGACTCTTTCTAGACATTATTTGTAATTGGAAGTTTGTAAGAACGATTATGTTTGTAACCTTATATATATGCACTTGGTCTATAATTAATGAATACATAACAATTAACATTTCTTTAGTTTTCATGTAGTATAAATTATTCACCATTTATATCCATCAAGCCAATCATAAATCCAGTGCATTCATCATTATTTAATGATGTATTGAGGGTATTCTTCCGATCTAGGCATCATGGCAATCAATAATCAATTCCCCATTCATTTTATTTTGGGGAAACCACTATGTATATATTTGTGTCATGAAAAAATGAAATGAACGGTTACATACAAGCATCTGAGAGGTTGATAAGATAGATAAATCAAAACCTGTCATGGAATTTTACAACAATATTTTCTAGTCTTTCCATCAATAACATATCTAGTTGTACAAGATCAAATTCACGATCTTAATCTAGTTAAATATATGATTGAACCTCCTCTAACTAGGTTAATTCAATAATTACACATGGTTATATTGCAAGTAATAGGAAATCTCATGCATCAACAAAATATTCTAATTCACAATCATCACATTCACCATTTCTACATGGTCCATAATAAGTACTGAATTTTGATATCCATATTTTGAATATGGGGGTTTCTACTGAATGGATTCTATAAGTTTCATGCACTATGCTGCAATGATATGCATGTGACTAATCTACATCAACCACCTCTAAATTTTGTTTTTGCAATTGTCCCCTCCTTATTCATTCCTCTTTCCTTGTTGTTATCTCTTCCATTATTGTAGAACACCATTGGACTATGTATTTTTCATATTGAATAGGGTATTTCGTCATAACGTTCATCTCCTTCCTATGAAGTGTATTTTTTATACATGCACCACCACCATTGTGCTTTCCTTTCCCATGCTTAGTCTCAAAATAGTTTGAAATATATGACACATTGTATTTTTGTGCAACAAACTCAACCATGGAAATACACTAGCATTTTTTGTTGGCCCACACAACCATCTAACGAAATCCAATGTTGATCTATTTATATATATCTCTCCTCCAAGTGATCATACAACATTCGAAAGCAATGTAATACGTAATGTAGGTCATAACAACTATTATCATTTATGTAAAAGTGAGAGTCCTCAAATATTACCCTCCGATCTTTAATACCACTTGGACCATGCTTATATGTGATATGTACCATTATGATGGCCTAACTTGAATGATATTTTTGACATTGGATCTCATTTTGTGGTTGGAGGGTATAGCTCTTAGAAAAATCCACATCTTACAGTATAGTACAAAGGGGAAAGGAATCCATACATATTCTAAATTACTCATCCTTCCATCACGCCAAATGGACGTGTTGAACATATTGTTGAGTTTTTTTATAAAAAATACTTGATGAAATCACGTACTCTTACTCGTTGACACAAAAATAATTCCCTGTGTGTAATGTTACATTTTAAAATTGTATGTGAAATTTCTAAGTGCAATTCAAAATGAATTATTCCCTTTAACTACACACCACTAACTTGGGATTCCATTAATGCTATATTTTTCTTTCTTTTTCACTGTTTAGTGATAAGTAACATATTTGAAGGTATTCTTGTCAACCATAATCCTCTAAAATTTGTGCTCCTCACATTGGTGAATGTAGTACTTGACTAAGGAAAATCCATCATATCTAGGGCATGTCCCATCTAAATAATATTTTACATAATATGTCTATTTGTTAGGCCTAAACACATGTTGCTATGAATAAATTCTCTTGATGAAAATGGTGGTACATTATGCCTAAGCATCCTTGCACATAGTTAGTATACAAAGAATGAAATATGTGTATATGTGTCTCATAATAATAACCAAATTCTATATTGTATGTGTAGCAATATGTGTTATGGTCTATGCATATTATAATATACCAAGGTTTGCATTACTTGAAATATATTTGGCCTAGTTAAATAACCCCTTGTGCTCATTATTGAATCTCTCAAAGTTTTTTTACCGTGCCATGTCAAGAAACTATTTAATGTGGTGTTCACGGTCTCTAGAGACCCTTCTCAATTTTAGCACATCATTTCGATTGGATGAAGGTTGGGTGATTTCATGCCAAAATTTTTGGAATAGTCCCTTAACAAATTCAATTAACCACATGTTAGAATGAGGTAGTCTACCACTGAAGGTGCAATAATCTATCTGACTTGGATTTTCAAGGATTTCTCTTATAATAGAATAATTACGAAGGGTTTTCGTGACTGCTTCAAAAATATTATACGTTTGTGTGATCAAGATACATTGCCTTGTGGTCTTGTTTATAATCAATTATAACAATATATGATAAGCCATAATATGGTTTTCTGAAAAAATATTATTTCCAATTTTATTAAAAGTAACTTGGATACCTATAACCACATGGTTAGTCTTCTCTAAACTTTTGACCATCCTTATGTGTAACATTTACCTAATGATAGATAAGGTGTGTGATTTTAAGAGAGATAAACATATTTGACACTTATGTGCATCAATTTTCAATTCAAAATACTCTTTAATACATTTTTGCACTACAAATAAATAAATCATTTAGGTAACTTACCTTCAAGGATCTCTAGGGAAATTCCATCCACATGAACATGTCTACAAGTTCTTTACTACACACTAGATAGATGAGGGAAGGAAGGTGGAGCTCACGTTTGGATCCCATCACCACGACATTATGGAAATAACCCCAATTTCATTAAATTTGGACTAATTTCAGTCTAATCCCATTTAGAGATAGGTTGTCATGAGTCTTTCCAAAGGTCGAAATTGAGGTTTCTAAAGCATCGAATCTAGTTCCAAATGTGACAATATTAGATTCAAAAATTGCAAAATTGGATTCAATATTTCCATTTTGATAATATGATTGTGCACTTTTGGAATTTGATATTGGCACATTTGGAACTAGATTTTTCACTTATGAAACCTGAATTTTGCAAATATGGATTCTGAAAATGAAAATAACAAATTCAATTTTGGAATTGGATTTTGCACTTTGGAAACCTGAATTTCACACTTAATTTTGAATGGGACTTAGTCTATATCTTTCATATATTTTATAATTAGTTACACATCATCTACAAGTACTACTAAATATATCAATCACAATTGATTATATAGAAAATTAGAAGATCTTATTTACTATATAAAACATTGTCACATGTAGAAAAAAATAATAAAAAAGATTAATTAGACTATTTAACATACTTGTTTCAAGTTTTTTACAATATATATTAAGTCATTGACACCAATGATTTAGGTGTAGCAAGAAAGGTCATAACCAATCTAACAAGTATTTGTCATTCACATTATCACAATTATAACCTTTTATAACTACATAGTTCTCTTCATCATTACGAACATGTTTTCCTTTGAATTGTCTACAATAATTGTGTTTCTAGCATCATAAGAACCATTAAATATTATGGAAATCAGTACAACTCAAACTTTTCAAACTTTCTTGGTGTGGTGTGACAATCATATTTTGTTAGTACTATTTTAAATGTTTTTTTTTTGTTTGTTAATTGGTTCGGACCTTCTTGGCATCGGGATTAACCTTTGGATTGATAAACCGCAACTCAGGGGCATCTTAGCTGTCAAAATCACCCAAGGATCGCACCCGGCCTAAGCCACACCAACCCTTAACATGGTTGGATTTTTTGTCCTCGCAGGTTTCGAACCAGTGACTTTTCAACATAGAGTGGCTTAACAACACACTATGTCACCGACTGTCCTACACCTCGGGGACAATACTATTTTAAATGTTGACTAAGTGTCCTCAAACACATAATTTTATCAATAAAGAAAATAAAAAAAAATAAAAAAAAATTAAATTTCCTACTTTAAAATATCTTTCATAAATCCATTTCTCATAAACCCGTACTTTAAAATATATGTTTTATGTGAAACAATTTATTTTTCCTCAAAAATTAAAAGAATGACATTTCTCTTAGAATCTGTTCCTAGTTTGTCTTATATGCATAGCATGGTTTTATAATTAGTGGAATGAAACATATTTATTTTCCAACCAATAAGTCATTCAAATTTGAAACCAATGACACCAACCACGCAAACATACTTTCACACACATAAGTGGATGAGCAAATGTTTGAGTGAATAATGGATAACTAGGCGTTAGAAAAAAACTATAAACCCTTTCTCGGCATTAGAAAAACACTATAAACCCTTTTACGGCGTTAAAAAAACACTATAAACCCTTTTTGGGCGTTAGAAAAACACTATGACCAGGGCCCTCTTCACATTGGGGATTTCATGTGGCAAGCATAAAAACCACATGCAATCCACCACGTGGAGAAGGCTGAAGGGAGGATTTATGGAACGACAGGTGATAAAACGAGTTGATTGAAGATGATATGCCCATTTCATCATGGTGAGAGGTGGTAATGAAATTCACACATATGAACTCATGGGCAGTAGTCAGAAGGAAGCTCTGGACTAGATGAGGAGAGTGTGTAGAAGACATGACACAACTTGGAGACAACTGGTTGACGACATCTCCAGACCTTTGTTTGGGTTTTTTCATGATCAAAGTACAACGATCTAGGCGAGACGAGTACTTCCCAGGTCTTCTCATCATTACTCCTTGTTTATTCCTGTGAATTGGGTCTATCTCTGTATGTTTTATTTTGTTACGAATTCACCAGTGAATGTGCTTTGGGGGGTTATAAATCAGTGCTCTCAGCTTGTCTCCCAAGTAATGTTGTTTCCTCGAGCTCTCCCTAGGTTATCTCTGGATTTTTTCCTCTGCTTTTTCCTTGATTTTTCTCTTGGGATTCATCCATCGTCCACTCAATGGATTCCCATTTCTATGAGGCTCCTCAATTCTCCTCATTATCTGGTCTGGTTATTCTAGGGTGAATCTCCTACCCTTTCCATTCCTAGTTTCGATTTCCCTTTCCTTCTCAGGTTTTGGTGCATCCCCTCTCACCCCACTCTCCTCAAGTGTCACCTCCCTACTCATAGCATGGAAAACATGCATAATTATCTCAAGGCACCAAGGAACATGAACTGTCTAGAATATGTTGAAGGGAAAGGAAAACAAGATTTAGAGAAGCAATGTTTTGGGTGCCAAAGAATGACAATTAATCTGGGAGAAATCAGCTCCACGATGACTTTTGATATGGAAAATCTCTCGCAACATCGTCACCTCATTGAAATATTGCAGGATGAAGTATTCTCCCAACACACCCAAATGGAGAACCTGCAAGGACATCTAGATCAGATGGATAAGAACACTAGGCATTCCACTACCCTCGAAAACAATAAAAAAGATTCAAGAAATTTGTCAACAATGACCGTGAATCAAGTACCCAACCTCAATGAGCCAGTAATGGATGCAAACTGGGAGCAACATGATCATCTGGAGGTAAAAAAAGGAAACAGGTAGATGATACGTTTAATCTTTAAGAGTTATGTTTTCTCTTACAATATGCATAAACAAAGTTTATTATTGGGTGTATACCACGAAATGTAACAATAATGTCAAAGATAGGATATTTGGAAAGTATGTGGACAGAAATTTTGTAACAACAGTTTCAAATCTCAAAGAAGTTGAATTTGAAAGGCCTAGCAATGCCTTTTTTTGTACTACAGTGGATTTATCTACACCTTTTTAATACAAAATTCTCTAGTTCTTGTAAAACAAAACATGTGTTACGGCTTGTGCATATTATAATATACCAAGGTTTGCATTACTTGAAATATCTTTGGCCTAGTTAAATAGCTCCTTGCGCTCATTATTGAATCTCTCCAAAAAAATTTGTTGTGTCATGTCAATAATCTATTTAATGTGGTGTTCATAGTCTCTAGAGCCCCTTCTCAATTTTAGCACATCATTTCGATTGGATGAAGGTTAGGTGGTTTCATGCCAAAACTTTTGGACTCGTCCCTTTACAAATTCAATTAACCACATGTTAGAATGAGGTAGTCTACCAGTGAAGGTGCAATAATCTATCTAACCTGGGTTATCAAGGATTTGTCTTATAATATAATAATTACGAAGGTTTTTGGCACCTCCTTCAAAAATATTATATGTGTATGTGTGTGTGTGTATGTGTCTTCAAGAGACAATGCCTTGTGGTCTTGCTTAAAATCAATTGTGACAATATATGATGAGCCACAATATGGTTTCTTGAATTTTTTTATTTCCAATTTTATTGAAACTAACTTAGATACCTCTAATGACATGGTTAATGTTCTATGAACTTTTAACCATCCTTATGCCTAAAAGTTTCCTAACAATAGCTAATGTGTGTGATTTTAAAAGAGCTAAAAATAATTGACATTTATGTGCATCAATTTTCAATTCAAATATTATAATTTAATAATTTTTTGCACTACAAATAAATATCTAATTTTGGTAAATTACCTTCAAGGATCGCTAGGGAAATTTCATCCACCCAAAAATGTGTACACATTCTCTACTTCACACTATATAGATGAGGGAAGGAAGGTGGAGCTGAATTTTGGAGCCCATCACCATGACATTATGGAAATAACCCCAATTTCATTAAATTTGGAGTAATTTTAGTTTAATCCCCTTTAGAGATAGGTCGGCATGAGTCTTTCCAAAGGTCGAAATTGAGGTTTCTTAAGCATCAAATCTAGTTCCAAATGTTCTAATATCGGATTAAATAAATGCAAAATTGGATTCAATATTTTCATTTTCATAATGTGATTGTGCACATTTGGAATTCAATATTGGGAGATTTGGAACTAGATTTTTCACTTATGAAACCTGAAATTTGCAAAATTGGATTATGAAAATGAAAATAACAAATTCAATTTTGGAATTTTGGAATCCATTATTGGCACATTCAGAATTGGATTTTGCACATTGGAAACCTGAATTTCACACTTAATTTTGAATGGCATTTAGTCTATATCATTCATATATTTTAAAATTAGTTACACATCATCTACAAGTACTACTAAATTTATCAAACACAATTGAATATATAGAAAATCAAAATATCTTATTAACTATATAAAACATTGTCACATGTAGAAAAAAATAATAAAATGATCAATTACATTATTTAACATACTAGTTTCAAGTTTTTTACAATAGATATTAAGTCATTGACATCATTGATTTAGGTGTAGCAATAAAGTTCATAATAAATATAACAAGTATTTTTCGTTCACATCATTACAATTATAACCTTTTATAATTGCATAGTTCTCTTCATCATTACGAACATGTTTTCCCTTTGAATTGTCTATAGTCATTGTGTATGTAGAAAAATAAGAACCATTAAATATTATGGAAATCAACACAGCTCAAACTTTTCAAACTTTCTTGGTGTGGTTTGACAATCATATTTTGTTATTATTATTTTAAATGTTGACTAAGTGTCCTCAAACACAGAATTTTATTAATAAAGAAAATAAAATTAAAAACAAAAAAAAGAAACATTTAAATTTCCTACATAAAGCCATTTCTCATAAAGCCATACTTTAAAATATATGTTTAATGTGAAACAATTTATTTGTCCCCAAAAGTTAAAAGAATGAAATTTCCTTTAGAACATGTTCCTAGTTTGTCTTATATGCACAGCCTCGTTTTATAATTCGAGGAATGAAACAAATTTAATTTCCAACCAATAAGTCATTCAAATTTGAAACCCATGACACCAATCACGTAGACATCCTTTCACACATGAGTAGATGAGAAATTTTTTGAGCGAATAGTGGATGACTTGGCATTAGCAGTGGATGACTCAACATTAGAAAAACACTATAAACCATTTTTCTTGTAAAAGTTCTTGTGAAAAAATAGTTTTAAAAATAAAAAGACACATGGCAAGCCACAAGACTCTGACGGGCAAGGGATGCAAAGGGTAGAAGGTATACTAGAACAAACGATTGCAAGGAAATATAAGTATTATTTTCCTTATGTCTTTTGATGTCATCCGATTTTTTTTACATATTTAACTCCTATCAGAAAATAACTATTCAATTGGAATTTTTGTTGGTAAATTTTCTCCTCATTAGTTCTGTTAGTCCTTGATTTTACAAATGACTGATAAGAAAACATTTTCCCTGCCCTATCCTTTCCTAGATTTATTCTATGCTCTTTTTCTTCCTCTGTCGTTTGAAAAGTGTGCTGGCATTATCCTTTTTGAGTGTTTTTTAACATGCATTAATGTGATTAAGCTTAGAATTAGACATTTAGGATCTTTCCATCAAATCATAAGTCCTTTTTCTCATTTTAAATTTGAATTATGGCTTATGGAAAAGGGTTCTACAAGAATAGCGTTATTCCTGTAGTGATAGGAATAATCATCATTTTCCATGCGCCACTTCACAAGATCATGTCAGATAATACCCGAGATCTTATCCTAAATGCCAACATGATTGATGATTGAATATCTAATCGTCTCCTTAGTATTACACTCACTTGAAGAGATTGGGATTGTACTCATCCATCATGAAATCATATCACATGTTTGTTGGTTTCATAACATGATGGCTAATATATTACACCTGAGACTTTCATTATATTTTGTTTTAGTTTATACAAGCTTTGTAGGTTTCCAACCTCTTCCACAACATTTTTAGAATATCTATAGTTGTTGTTGACAAAAACCCTACGCAGACTCTAAAATTTAGTGATCTTCATTATGGCACCTAAGAAAAGTGGGCATTTTATCTGACTAGAACCAGGAGGCGTTGGATTTCTCGAGGCTTATCCAGAACTTTCACAAAAATTCGGAGAAGAAAAAAATAGAGTAGAGTTGGACAGTCATTTGCTTGTTCCAAAAGATGTGCCTAAACACAGTAAAGGAATCGAGCTCAGAGGGTCTAATAAGCAGCAACTCAAACCACCAAAACAGAAACAAGAGGAGCTTGAAGAATTCAAAGAAATAAAGAAAAATTTATTCATTGATATGAATAAGTATACACCTAAAGAAAGCTCTGAAAAATGTAAAAAATAAGAAGGGCAGAAATCAATACAAGCACTACTCTGGGTTTTTTTTTTTATGTTTTAGTCCTTATCTTCAAGAGCGGTTTTTGAAATCATGGAGATAAATTCTTTGAAAGGAAAAGAGATTTTTGTTGGGAATGGACCCCTTCACAGAAACTTCTCTCATTTTTTACAAAGATATCACATTTTAATAGGTTCGGATATATCTTTGTGTCGTATTTTTCATATATTTCACAATAAATGATTTCTTGTTTTAGTGACCAATTTTTGGTGAGGTTTCAAAGAAGTTAGAGATGAAGTTTTGGAAACCAAAAGAGGTTTTTGTTGGGAATGGACCCCTTCACAAAATGATCTCTCTATTTTTACACAACTATCATAGTTTAATAGGTTCAAATATATCTTTGAGGCCTATTTTTCAGATATTTCACAATAAATTATTTCGTGTTTTAGTGACCCATTTTTGGCAAGGGTTCAAAGAAGCTGGAGATGAATTATTTGAAACCAAAAGAAGTTTTTGTTGGGAGTAGTCCCTTCAAAAAAACATCTCTCATGTTTTACACAGATATCATAGTTTGGGAAATACAAAGAGATATTTAGACCCTATTTTTCAGGAATTTGCCAGATTTATTTTCCTGAAAAATCTCATCGACAATAGTTGATAAGACACCTCATCAATTTGACATGGAGATCATATCTGATCTCCTCCTTGATTATTTTAAGCAAGATACTAAATATATATGAGGAGATTTTCATATCTATTTCTTTTGGATCTTGATGAAAATGTATTTTTTCTATATAAACAGGGTAGAAGGAGAATTTAAGGGTTGATCGGTTGGGGAATCAAGGTTTATTTTTGTAAAGATTCCTCTGTGAGGCAAAGACAATATTTTCATATTGGCACTAAATGGAAAAGACATTTTGATGGTCAAAAAATCTTTTCATGTTATTATCTTCTTATTTTTCTTACTTGGATGCATTTGTATCTATTGCTAAGCATATGATATCTTTGTTGTGAGTAATACAATGAAATTTTTGTTGTTTAAATTGTTCATGAGTAAGAGTTTCTTTCAAGTACCATGTTCTTATTTATTAATCATATTTGGGAATGAGAAATATATGTGTCAGTGGACAAATTGAAAACTCATATATATTTCTTTCTTCATTTACTTTTTACCATTTGATTTATCAAATTGTCTATCATTTACTAAGCTAGTGAGATATTTATTTGCCTTTGTACATTGAGACTTATATCCTTATTGTATATTTGAACCAACCTTAAACCATTTATAAATCCTATTCAAAACCTTTATAAAATACCTTTGCAATAACTTGATGATGCCCTAGCTTTCACTCTTACATTAAAGTGCAACTTTAGGGACTAACATGTTCCGTGTTTATTCTTCAAATGCATTTTTTTTAATTCTATAGTGCAATTGTTAGCAAATGTTATATCTCAAGATCGAATTCTATAATTACTGAATCCTCCCTCATGTGAAAAACCAGAGGCCATAAAATAAAATGGAGTAGATTGAAATTGACATTAATCTTCCAGGGCCAGACATGATCCTCCTCTTTGATTTCCAAGATCCTTCCACCTGGTCAGAAAATCTTGAATTCTGATTCTATTTTTGATGGGGCCTTTAGTTGCCTGTGTTGATTATTGACTGGTAAAGTTGTTGGAAATTGTAATTACAAGTCGGTGAGATATTCACATCTCTGTCGATTTGTTTTTTATTCATTTTGTCAGTAGTTTGTTAGTTAGCTGAAATTTTAGTCAAAAACTCTCACAGTATGGAAGTGCAAAGTTACACATTTACTCAAAATTCAGTCGGCAAGAAGAAAGTTATAAATGTAGTCGGTCTCTATCTTCTCGGGTTGAGTTAAGTGGTTGAAGAGTCAGTTGAATTTAATGACAATCTTTAAATTTTGAGTCGATCTTAGATTTTGTAGGAAGTCTCAATTGGAGTCCATATAAGTTTGATCCGTTCGGTTACTAGATGATGCTAGAGGATGGAGAAGAGAAGAAGTTGATGCGTAGAGAAGAAACATAGAGGTAGAGAGAACCAACAACAGTTGAAGAGTTGATAGAAGAATTCATTGGAGCTGAAGCTCATCTCTGTCATTGTATTTTGTATTTCCGCACAGTGCCAAATTTCATTAATATCAATTATTTGTGTATTGACAAGGTTTTGTCTTATTTCTGAGTTTATGTGCTAACCATAGCACTGTGTTATTCCGCATTCATAAATAATTTCATTAAGTGTGAGTATTCACAGCGTACAACAAACTGATTAGTTTGTTCACTACGTAGCGGATTTGTGCACTCTGTCGCATAGCTTGTTTGGTGCGCAGTATTTGAAACTATTTTGTGCAGAGTAGACTGCCTGTTTGGTGCGCAAGATTTGAAACTATTTTGTGCGTAGTAGATCATATGGCATTATTGATCCATGAGAAAACCTTCCAAATTGGTATCGTAGAAGGTTCTATCGAAAAATTTTTATCATAAAGGTAAAACTCGTGGAAGCAAAATCCGGCTTCTGGCATCAAATCTGCAACCTCGCACTTTTATAGGAAAGAATTATTAGATGTGGTCCTTGACCATGAAGGATTTGTTCCGAGTTCAATATGTATGGGAAATAGTTAAGTATGTCTATATGGAACCAGTAGATCAGGAAGCATATAATTCCCTCACACAAGATGAGAAAGATGTCTTGAAAGATAAAAAAAATAAGGATGGAAGACGTTGTTTTAGATACACCAGGCCATGCATGAGAGAATACTTCCAAGAGTTTCATCAACAAAGCAATCCAAGGAAAGCATAGGGCATATTACAAACCTCTTATCGGCATATGGACAAAGTAAAGATTGCAAAATTGCATATTCTTAGAAGAGATTTTGAAACCATGACAAGGAAAGATTTGGTGACACGAGATTCATTCTACACCCACGCCATTGGACTGATAAATCATATTAAGTATCATGGAGAAACCATATAAGATGAAGATAGTTGTTGAGAAGGAAGCGAGAGTCTTCCTCCTAAGTTTGATACCATTGTTGTGACTTTAGAAGAGAGTAAAGACTCGAGTCACTTCAACCTAGATAAAATGAAAGCTTCCCTCATCAATTATGAACACAGATTGAATAGGTCAAATATGTCATTAGAGAATGCATTTTTCCATGTAGTCATCTATAAGACATGGAAGAGAAAGGGGAAGAGATAAATCTAGAGGCATATCAAGAAGTTCTACCGTATGGATGGGGTATCAATCCCGGAAATAATGGTGGAAAGGTCAAAACCCAAGTGTAATTAACGAATATTGTCAAAGAAATCGAAAAATCAAAGATTCAGCTCCATTATCAGAAAATTATGGATATTATGCATATGAGTGTAGAAAGAGACAATATTATCAGGACGCTAAAGTCCGCATCAATCACACAAACACACAAATAACCAAAATCTCCTTATGTTTATGGTGCCATTGTATAATGCCTAGTGTCAGATAAATGACTAATATATAGTGTCACCGCTTTGAATGTAATGTTTCTCAAGAAATTCCATGTGACATATGGTATTTAGATTCAAGTTGTAGTAACAACATGAAAGGAAACATAGAACCGTTTTCTAGTTTGGATGAGTCGGTCCAAACCAAGGTTACATTTGGAACATATATCCAAGTCACCAGGGAAAGTTGGTAGTATAAAAAAATTTAATCCGCATGAGGAGAACACAAAGTTGCGGGTCTCCATGTATATTATGCTTCGGTCTCAAGCATAATCCGACTTCCAGTAGGGCAATTGTTACAAAAAACGATACATAATCTACACGAATATAATCACAGTGATCATGGATAAATGCCCAAACAATCTTCTTATTGAAAAAATCCATATGACAAGTAACAGGATGTTCCCATTGGACATTGAAGCCATCCAAGAAGAAGAATACAATGCAAAATGTAGATAAAGGAAAAAGTGTAAAGTTAGACACTGCATTCACAACAGAAAATAATGTGCATAGTTCTAATGATGGAAATAGTGTGCACAATATCAAGAAAGGATAAAATGGCGCAGAGATAAAGGAAACATTCCAATCTAAAATACAAGATGATTCCTAGCTATGGAATTCCATATTTGGACACTTTAACATCCCGGCCCGCAATAATCGGGAGAAAACTTTATTCTGGAGTGATGACACTTGCTCGTAAGTGATCTCGACTTTTATGATATTAAAACATTTATCCTGATTATGATGTGATATGATAGATGACATGATGTTTACTTCTTTGACATAGATGTGTGTTGTTGACTCTATTTATTGAGTGTGTAGGGTTTTGGACCTTGGAGTATGATGACGCAGCTCGGGAGGAAACCACTTGGACTGATTGAGTCAAGGAGGTAAGATTTGCTGATTTATTTTCTAGGATATTTCATTGATTTGATGATTGATGTGGACATATTCTGACAATTGTTGATGATGCAAAATGACGAGAAGCCACGTAATCGCACTCGATATGGAGTAAAGGGCCACACACACGACTACCAGAAAGGTTAAGGGAGAGGTGTGGACAACAGCCCCACAACTCCACTAGTCTCCCGCCATGGCTCAACCGTGAGGTTAACGCATTACCTTAGTTCGAGATCCACGATAAGTCAAGAGGGAAGATCCGCCAATAATCGCTCACGATGTTTCTAATGGGCACGCAATAAGGTGGGGACTTATTCCCTTAGAGCCCTTATTCTCCCACAAGTTCACTCCAGTGGAGTGTTGCTGACTCAGGGTTATGATGTCTACCAATCACCAAGTTGGCGAAAGGGCACTCCTTTGAGCACGTAGACCGGCGGCGTAACATCACGTGCAAAAAGAAACACAAGTTGGCGGAGTGGAACCCTTGGAGCATGTGGTGCATCCTAAGGGCATGTCACGTAAAAGAAACACAAGTTGGCGAGTGGCACCCTTGGAGCATGTGGTGCATCCTGAAGGGCATGTCACGCAAAAGAAACAACTGAGGCGAGTGGCAACCTTGGAGCACGTGGTGCGTCCTGAAGGGCACGTCACATTGATGTTGAGGAAGGAACAAACCTAGATGGCCCTAAGACATTTAACACCTTAATAAATTCTTAAAACGACTTCCCTAAATAATTGTCGCCCAGTTCATAATCTAAACCTAAGTCTAAAACTTTTCTAGGGTAAAATTTTGTTTAGCCTTAAGAAAAAGACCCTATAAAAATAAAAATAAAGATATAAACTAAAACCCACTTAAGTAATAGTTTTATTCTTCTTAAATTTAGGGGGTAAAATGAAGAGAGGAATAATTTAATTAAAATCCGTGGTTTTAAATTGTAAAGAAGAAATAAATTATTTAACTTGTGGAAGTATAAAACGATTTTAAATTAATAATAAAGGGAAAAGAGTAAACATCGCAACTGCCATTTTGGCTCTAATAAAAAGGGGAAAGAAGGGAATAATAAGAATTAGGAAACTAAGTAATGGAGGAAACATAATAAAGAAAAGTTGGGAACTTATGGTAAAAAGCGAGGTCAAGATAGTAAGGAATCTGCATTAAAAACCTGCTAATTTGAGCTAATTTAGCAACTTCTTTTTAGGGAAATTATTTAAAACATGTAAGGGGATCTAGGAACACCTAGGAGGAAATTTAGGAGAAACTCTAGGTGGGTGAGGGAAATGAGTCAATTAATAATTTAAAGAAAATAATTATTGGACGAAAGAGGGGGATGGATGACACTTGTGCGAAGGAGAATATTTAGAATATTTTTATTTAAAACTTAATTTAAAAGTGATTTAGAGAAAGGGTGAGGTTCAGACAACTCTATAAAAGAAAGGGAAGATGAGGAAGAAAAGGATCGGCTGTTAGCGTAACGTTACACTTCCGGAAATGTGACTTGACTGATTACTTGTGAGGAGTTGGGTTATCCCAACTCAGATAGGAGTGGTAGCTCAACCTTGCGAGGCGAGCTAGGAAGCTAGACATACCATATGGATAGTGTGTGGCCCCTTTGCGGCTCGGGGGGCTAAGGGGGAAGCAGAGTACCCCTAGCGATTGGCTAGGAGGTACCGGTGAGGTCTCAACGGTCGGCAAGCGGGAGCGGCACATAGTGCGCGGACGACACTCGGAGCAGAAAAAAGGGGGCCAACGGTACGCTCTTGGATTTGCAGAGTAGAATGCATTAGGATGTCTAGTTGATATGCATGTGTATTGGAAATCTAGATGGATGAATTTTAACTTTAATGGGGTTGCTTTTGTTGGACTGAATGGTTTTTCCTTACTTACTTATTCCGGTGAATTTTTGTGTATTTAACTCTGCCGCAAAATTTCAGTGTGTCAAATTGAGTAACCTCCTAGACTTGTAATTTTCCTTTCCTCTCTATCCCTGAATGGCGAATTTCACTAAGTAATGTCCTGCTGTAAAACTTGAGTCTGCCTGCACGCTTTGATTGGGAAGCTTTTTTATTTTTATTTTTGACCATAATAGTTTCCGTTAGATGAACCGACACATCAATGAAAACCTCTGGACTGGAACCTGTGTGTATTAACCTTGAGCTTAATTCCTTGGACACCAGTACCCTATCGCCTAAAGCTACAACGATAGGACTTGGTGTTCTGTTCTGCGAGAAAATGCATGGGCAGTAATGCCACCATCTGGTCAACGAATCATTTACGTTTTGGAAGCACTTTATTTTGGTCCACGCCTTCTTAGATTAATGTCGACAACCTGAGTCTTTAGACAACCGATTGCTGCCTCCTTGATCTATTGTCGACCAAATTTTATTTTCTTAGATGGTCGTGGTTTTCAGATGTGATCCCTTTTGTTGAGATTCACCCTCCTCTCCACGCAGTGTCCTTAACTATCCTCTCACTCCCTTTACTACAATTTGGACAACTTGACAGGGAACCTGCCTTAGTGTCTATGCACGCACAGGGATAACACTACGAACCCAGTTTCTCACTGTTCCTAGATCGTGCTCCTGGGCAGCGAATGGTTGGCTTATCCAGTAGCATACCGTTCTGGAGGAAGCCCGTTATCATAACAACATCTTCCCATGCGATCCATGCCCTTACCTATCTTCTATTTAGTTGGGAGTGAAAGTCTTTTTCCCTTTTGGTTGCCTTACTGTTTTTATTCTATTCTAAACGCCCGGTTAATTCTCCATTTAAATGCTCGGCAGCAAATCCTTGACCATTTTCTGAGGCAGATAGATGGCTTGATTTACGGGTAGACTTGACTGTTGTTGGAATCGTCAAACTGCCTTAAATTTTGTTGTAGATTTGGACCACAGCCCTGGCATCTTTCAGACCGCCATTGAATGTTACCACCTGCAGACCTTTAAAACCTTATTGTGGATGAACCACGGGGTAAAGGTCATCGTCCCTAGTGCGCAGACATGGTCTGGAACATACAGTCAAGTGTTCGGCACTATTTGGGGAAGTTGGCGCCGTGTCCTTATCAAGGTTGATGAACCCTGTGTTTAGTTAAAACAGTAGCTGCGTGTCACTTCTAGCGTTCTCCCTGAGAGATCCAGGACCTACAGTCCATGCGACTGTACCAGCAATTCATGAATTAGTGTATTATAGGACGCTGATGAATAGGCGGTTGTTTCTTTAGTTTACTTAACCTTATAATGCACCTTAGTTTATGTTGGAAGATATTTAGATTGTTCGCAATGGATTATGAAGAATCTCGGTTGCTTCAGAATAACCTTTCTCTAATTGTAATGCATTTATACTTAAATTATTGTTTAATGGAATCCTGAGTCGTATACTTGTAATTGTAACTATAATAGTGTAAAAATATTATTTGTATATTTTACCTTACAACACTATTAATACAATTATATATATATTAGTTTTTAAATTAAGATTTTTTAAAAAGGGATCAAATTAGATATTATAAATAAATGTTAAATTAATTAACCCCACATAATACCTCTTAGTTTTATGTCTGAAATTTGAGCAATGATTGATAACTGAATTAATTGAAGCAACATAACACCCTGGTAATTTATGACTGAACTTATAATGATGTTGATACATCTGTTGCACTGCATTCTAATAATTGTTTAAGTACTCAACCTTTCACCTCTCTTAATTCTTTACACACTGGAAAAATACAAGTCGAGTTGTATGACTGGAATTTCTAAATGTTGTTGATTCATCTGTTGCATTGCAATTTAATTATCTGTTACATACCTACCATAATTTTTAGATATCGACCTTAAGACAGAATACTTGTATCGATAAAATAATTCTAGTCAACATTATTGAGATAAAACATTGAGCACATTACTTTTGAACTTGCGCAGTGAATTTCTTAAGACTAATTGATTTTATCTAGTTAACCTTATGCACTTTAGACATGCATTGCACGACTCATGATGGAGGTTAGGATAAGTTGTGCTAATTTCCTTACTGGTTTTATTTAATGGCCTTTGTCCGATAACGTGAATGTTATTCTTGCAAGGCCTTGTGACTTAAAATAAATGGTGTTGTCATTTACGGAAAGGATATTGTAGTTGTATTTTCATGGATATCACATATTGTGAAGGGTGATGGTTATTTATGCAAGGTTAAGGTGATATAAATGTAATGTGTTTAATACTTTATGGCAGTTTTATTGTAATTTTTATTGTTATTAATAAACCTATATGGTGTAATGCCCTTGAATTAAGTACAATAGATTATTCGGAGTTAGTAAATGAGGGTTGTTGTTCATTGTAGATAATGTTGTACTTGGTTGATAAACCTTCCGTGTGCTTGGTCTGCTGTGTCGGGTGGGATCTAGACACCTCCATGTTCCTCAGAACAGTCGCCAGCCCTGAGACCTTAAATTGTTAAAATCGATGGGAACCTGGGCTTGAGCATTGCTTATGTGTCTTGGAGGTCCTAACCATTGCAGGGTAGGACGGGCGGGAAGTCATTCTTTTTATGGTCGATTGATTGTCATTTAATGCTTGCAGTTACTGGTTGTGTGCCTTATGTCATCATGTTGTGTTGATCGTTGTTGTGTCTTGTTAGTTTTCGGGTGGCAACGTAGAGTCGAATGTGTCGTTTCCCTTGTACAAGCGCGCACACACTTTTACAAAAAAAAAAAAAAAAAAAAATTCACTAGTTATAAGAGGTTGTCGACGTAACGAGGGGGTTCGTTACATATGGTATCAGAGCGGGTTCGACCCGCGACTTGGGATTCGCTACGGCTTTTGGGACATGATTTGATTTGATTATACGTTTGCTGATCAAGTTGATTGTGTGCATGCAGGTTGTTGAAACAAACCTTGAATTTTTGACCTGGAGGATAAAATTTTTTTGTATCTTTGAGCCTTTGCATTTTATAAATTTCCTAAAGAAAAAATTTCATCTCCAACAAATTCATGATGCCTTTATGATTCATTTTCCGATAAAGAATGATTAAAGATCTAAACGAACATAAGTTTCAAACACCTTTTCAAATGATCTTTTAAATGAACAAGTAATGTTTAAAACTTAAGGAATTTTAAATTTACATTGAGATATCGGGATTCGGAGTTTTGAAACAACCAAAGTTCAACACAAATTGAATAGATAAATCCCGATTTCCGATTTCCCGATACATTAATCCTTAATTAATACATCATTTACTTAAATCAGAAGTTAAAGAGGTTTAAACTTCAAGTTAATCTCATCGCAAAATCGAGATTCGCGATTCTGTGAGAACAAAGAAACTTGTCATCGTATTTCCCGATTTCCCAATTTCGCGATATAGTTAATCCTTAACTGAAGTTTGGAGTTAATCTAATTAATGATAAATCATTATTAAGAGTAAATAATCATATCGGGATATCGATATTCGTGTTTTTGTGAGCAACAGTTTTCATATCATTGGATTTCCCGATTTCCCGATTCCCGATTTCCCGATTAACGAAATCTCGAAAAGGTTTAACCTGGATTAATTAAGACAATAAAAATGTTTTAACTTAAATAATATATCGCGATTTTGGCAATCGGGGTTTTTCGATGACTTATTTCCTTGACATCAAAAGTTCTGAAACTCCGATACGAGTGTTTTCAAATTTTAAAGCAAGATTAACACTAATTAATCATTCGTATAAACAAGGTTTAAAGTAAATTTTTTGATAAATGATCTTTAATACGGCATCATCCAATTCGGAAAGTTTTTGAATACACTGAGAAAGCTTAAGTATGAACATTAAATGCATATATTCGGTAATATATTTTGCATTAAGAGCCTTAAATTCATAACAGAGGTACAAATCTCAATGCGTTTACGATATATTATAAGTGAATTTTGAAACGTTTACATTATCTTTTCGAAGCTAAATTCCTCTGTGTTACAGGTTTTCAAGTGAACACAGAGCTATGGCACCTAAAAAGGCTTCGAAAAAAAATGAAGAGCAACCAGAAGGCGATATCATTTCCGATACTACGACATCCGGGGTAGTACACTCTGTCAAATCATGGGCTGCAATTGCAAAAAAAATGGAGGATGAACTTAAATATGCAGACACTGGTGCAGACAACCATCTCCGAGATATCACCGAGACTGAGCTTCATAAGGTTGCTGCACGCCCGAGACTTGTTTCATATACTGATATGATCACCTAGGCACTGGATAAAGTAGACGTTCTGACCAGAAGTATTCTGAACGAACAAGGAGCTGTCATCGGCTCATTCATACCTGAACATATCCAAGTAATGTATAAGCTCTTGCCCAATTATAGACATACTTATAATACTGAGTTTCTAGTTGCATTTCAAAGAAAAGAGTGTGTTGAAGGTGGCCAAACATACCCTGACATGATAAGAGGATGGGCCAGAGATGAAAACAAGTTTAGGGCTAATGAACATGGAATTTATGCCACAGCTTCCTTAAATGAATACATGGTGTATTTAGCAATGATGTTGTGTAGACTTTTTGGGAGAAAGGATCCTTTTCATTTTAATGTAGACTGGACACCTTTCTTAGAGGAAGTTTCAGAGGGACGCAGATTCAATTGGCACAAAATTCTATCAGATAATCTTGCCTCAGAGGTTATGAATTACAAAGCAGCCAGGTCAAAAGGACAGTCAGTGTCTTTTTATATGTCAACATATATAATGGATTCCATTTTCTTTACAACTCCTTTCCCACTTATGAATTGGAATTGGAATGTCTCCTGTCTAGAGCCCGTTCATATATACCATTCGGTTCTCTGGGGGGAAAATGAAAAAAATGTTTTTTATGAGGTTTTCCATTATGTAATTATCCCTCTGCACAAATTATTCATTGGATATTAACCCCCTCGTATTTCTAATACTATCATAGAAAACCTCAAAACAGTCGCTGACTGGTTCATTGAGGAAAATGTTTCTTATGTGAGGGTTTATGGATGTTCTATTCCGCCTCATGCACTTCCAAAATTTTTACCAGACATGTTGATATGCAGAGAAGTAGCTTATCAATTAGCGAATGGTGGTATTGGGCTAGAATTAAAAGCTCAACAGAAAAAGGCATGGCAATCATTTCCTGTGTATCTAGGAAAATTTGTTTTATTAAATATAGGCCATACTAAAGCAGAAGTCGAATCAATGAAGGAAGTGAAATTAGTAGATATAGAGCACAGGAAACACGACCCATACCAAATAATCAATCGGCATTTCACACAATGTGGTTTGAAAGAATATGAACATGAGGTCTTAGTTTATGATGATGTTTTTAGAAATATTAAATCTTATGAGGAAGTTCAGAGTAGAGTGAAAACCTTGTCACCTGATGCATAGGTGGGGTTTTCATCTTTTCAAAGGAATAGAAGACAATGTCTGCCAAAGATATTACAAGGAGAAATGATAACATCAACACAAGAGCAAGAAACAATTCCACCAGGGTTTGAAACCATTATTTAATATGATGCAAGTGAAAAAGATAAATTGAAAGAGTCTGAAATACCTCCTCAGAATACAGAGGAATCTCAGACCAAAGAAACACAGACAGAAAAGGGAAAAGGAATAGAAACAAGCATTATAGACCTTGATGATATTCCAGAAAAGGTTGGGGGAACAGTTTCACAAGAACTGGGTAGCCCTATTACAGCATTAACTCCACTCCAATCAACTTTTGGAACCCCTCATGAAGGAGTTCTGTATGTAAATGATTTAGAGCCAATCACCAGGGATGAAATTCCTTCATCGGATTATTTTTTCAGCAAAAAACGAAGAGTTGTCTTGAAACAGGAATTACATCCTGTAGGAGAAAGAATGGTCAAAAAACATAAGATCATCATTGATGGAAAGAAGCTAAATGAAGGAGAATTTTCTATAGAGCTAGCAGGAACCATGGGCGCTATAGCATCATCCAACATGTACTCTGTGGGAAATCTAACCACAACGCTAGAGAAAAAGAATCGGGAAATCATGCATCTACAAGACAAGTTAAAGGAAAATAAAATAATTATTGGCTGGGGAATACAAAAAGGTCTAGAGCAGGCTAGGCTCAAAGACGTCCAAGAAATCCAAAAATTAAATGAAAATTTGGATGAGACTAAAAACATGATACAGGTTACTCAAGAACAAGTGCAAAAGATGGGCAACGAAAATAAATCTCTGCAAGATAGAATCATTTCAATTACTAATCAAGTGATCGAAATGGAACATTTCAAGACTAAAGCATCAGAGATATATGTA
>SNQJ01S0036882.1:58347-80641 GCA_010110895.2 Picea sitchensis
AGTTCTTTCACTATTCATTTCATCTCTACTCGTTTTGTAAGGAAAGCACAATCTTGAGGGATCCAAAGGACCTTCCGCTGGAGGGAGAGGGAATCCTTATCTCTGTCTTCAGTGTGTACTCTGGTTTCGCTAATAGATCAAGCTTGGAACCATTGAAATGACTCCCTTGTCTCATGTTTGATATTTCCGTTTGTTTTTTGAATCGTTATTTGCTTTTAATTGTCAGTTAGATTGTATCTTGTTTCGTTTTATGTTTTTGTTAATACTCTTGCTGCTACAGATGTTCTGCCTTGGTGAACCCTGCAAGGCATGCAGAACGGTCTCTATTTTGCTCACCTGCTGACAGATTGACCGAGAACAATATGCCCATTTCATCATGGTGAGAGGTGGTAATGAAATTCACACATATGAACTCATGGGCAGTAGTCAGAAGGAAGCTCTGGACTAGATGAGGAGAGCGTGTAGAAGACATGACACAACTTGGAGACAATTGGTTGACGACATCTCCAGACCTTTGTTTGGGTTTTTTCATGATCAAAGTACAATGATCTACTCGAGACGAGTACTTCCCAGGTATTCTCATCATTACTCCTTGTTTATTCCTGTGAATTGGTTCTATCTCTGTATGTTTTATTTTGTTACGAATTCACCAGTGAATGTGCTTTGGGGGGTTATAAATCAGTGCTCTCAGTTTGTCTCCCAAGTAATGTTGTTTCCTCGAGCTCTCCCTAGGTTATCTCTATATTTTTTCCTCTGCTTTTTCCTTGATTTTTCTCTTGGGATTCGTCCATCGTCCACTCAATGGATTCCCATTTCTATGAGGCTCCTCAATTCTCCTCATTATCTGGTATGGTTATTCTAGGGTGAATCTCCTACCCTTTCCATTCCCAGTTTCGATTTCCCTTTCCTTCTCAGGTTTTGGTGCATCCCCTCTCACCCCACTCTCCTCAAGTGTCACCTCCCTACTCATAGCATGGAAAACATGCATAATTATCTCAAGGAGCCAAGGAACATGAACTGTCTAGAATATGTTGACGGGAAAGGAAAACAAGATTTAGAGAAGCAATGTTTTGGGTGCCAAAGAATGACAATTAATCTGGGAGAAATCAGCTCCATGATGACTTTTGATATGGAAAATGTCTCGCAACATCGTCACCTCATTGAAATATTGCAGGATGAAGTATTCTCCCAACACACCCAAATGGAGAACCTGCAAGGACATCTAGATCATATGGATAAGAACACTAGGCATTCCACTACCCTCGAAAACAATAAAAAAGATTCAAGAAATTTGTCAACAGTGACCGTGAATCAAGTACCCAACCTCAATGAGCCAGTAATGGATGCAAACTAGGTGCAACATGATCATCTGGAGGTAAAAAAAGGAAACAGGTAGATGATACTTTTAATCTTTAAGAGTTATGTTTTCTCTTACAATATGCATAAACAAAGTTTATTATTGGGTGTATACCACGAAATGTAACAATAATGTCAAAGATAGGATATTTGGAAAGTATGTGGACACAAATTTTGTAACAACAGTTTCAAATCTCAAAGAAGCTGAATTTGAAAGGCCTAGCTATGCCTTTTTTTGTACTACAGTGGATTTATCTACACCTTTTTAATACAAAATTCTCTAGTTCTTGTAAAACAAAACATGTGTTACGGCCTGTGCATATTATAATATACCAAGGTTTGCATTACTTGAAATATCTTTGGCCTAGTTAAATAGCTCCTTGCGCTCATTATTGAATCTCTCCAAAAAAATTTGTTGTGTCATGTCAATAATCTATTTAATGTGGTGTTCACAGTCTCTAGAGCCCCTTCTCAATTTTAGCACATCATTTCGATTGGATGAAGGTTAGGTGGTTTCATGCCAAAACTTTTGGACTCGTCCCTTTACAAATTCAATTAACCATATGTTAGAATGAGGTAGTCTACCAATGAAGGTGCAATAATCTATCTGACTTGGGTTATCAAGGATTTGTCTTATAATATAATAATTACGAAGGTTTTTGGCACCTCCTTCAAAAATATTATATGTGTATGTGTGTGTGTGTGTGTCTTCAAGAGACAATGCCTTGTGGTCTTGTTTAAAATAAATTGTGACAATATATGATGAGCCACAATATGGTTTCTTGAATTTTTTTTATTTCCAATTTTATTGAAACTAACTTAGATACCTCTAATGACATGGTTAATGTTCTATGAACTTTTAACCATCCTTATGCCTAAAAGTTTCCTAACAATAGCTAATGTGTGTGATTTTAAAAGAGATAAAAATAATTGACATTTATGTGCATCAATTTTCAATTCAAATATTACAATTTAATAATTTTTTGCACTACAAATAAATATCTAATTTTGGTAAATTACCTTCAAGGATCGCTAGGGAAATTTCATCCACCCAAAAATGTGTACACATTCTCTACTGCACACTAGATAGATGAGGGAAGGAAGGTGGAGCTGAATTTTGGAGCCCATAAGCATGACATTATGGAAATAACCCCAATTTCAATAAATTTGGAGTAATTTTAGTTTAATCCCCTTTAGAGATAGGTCGGCATGAGTCTTTCCAAAGGTCGAAATTGAGGTTTCTTAAGCATCAAATCTAGTTCCAAATGTTCTAATATCGGATTAAATAAATGCAAAATTGGATTCAATATTTTCATTTTCATAATGTGATTGTGCACATTTGGAATTCAATATTGGGAGATTTGGAACTAGATTTTTCACTTATGAAACCTGAAATTTGCAAAATTGGATTATGAAAATGAAAATAACAAATTCAATTTTGGAATTTTGGAATCCATTATTGGCACATTCAGAATTGGATTTTGCACATTGGAAACCTGAATTTCACACTTAATTTTGAATGGCATTTAGTCTATATCATTCATATATTTTAAAATTAGTTACACATCATCTACAAGTACTACTAAATTTATCAAACACAATTGAATATATAGAAAATCAAAATATCTTATTAACTATATAAAACATTGTCACATGTAGAAAAAAATAATAAAATGATCAATTACATTATTTAACATACTAGTTTCAAGTTTTTTACAATAGATATTAAGTCATTGACATCATTGATTTAGGTGTAGCAATAAAGTTCATAATAAATATAACAAGTATTTTTCGTTCACATCATTACAATTATAACCTTTTATAATTGCATAGTTCTCTTCATCATTACGAACATGTTTTCCCTTTGAATTGTCTATAGTCATTGTGTATGTAGAAAAATAAGAACCATTAAATATTATGGAAATCAACACAGCTCAAACTTTTCAAACTTTCTTGGTGTGGTTTGACAATCATATTTTGTTATTATTATTTTAAATGTTGACTAAGTGTCCTCAAACACAGAATTTTATTAATAAAGAAAATAAAATTAAAAACAAAAAAAAGAAACATTTAAATTTCCTACATAAAGCCATTTCTCATAAAGCCATACTTTAAAATATATGTTTAATGTGAAACAATTTATTTGTCCCCAAAAGTTAAAAGAATGAAATTTCCTTTAGAACATGTTCCTAGTTTGTCTTATATGCACAGCCTCGTTTTATAATTCGAGGAATGAAACAAATTTAATTTCCAACCAATAAGTCATTCAAATTTGAAACCCATGACACCAATCACGTAGACATCCTTTCACACATGAGTAGATGAGAAATTTTTTGAGCGAATAGTGGATGACTTGGCATTAGCAGTGGATGACTCAACATTAGAAAAACACTATAAACCATTTTTCTTGTAAAAGTTCTTGTGAAAAAATAGTTTTAAAAATAAAAAGACACATGGCAAGCCACAAGACTCTGACGGGCAAGGGATGCAAAGGGTAGAAGGTATACTAGAACAAACGATTGCAAGGAAATATAAGTATTATTTTCCTTATGTCTTTTGATGTCATCCGATTTTTTTTACATATTTAACTCCTATCAGAAAATAACTATTCAATTGGAATTTTTGTTGGTAAATTTTCTCCTCATTAGTTCTGTTAGTCCTTGATTTTACAAATGACTGATAAGAAAACATTTTCCCTGCCCTATCCTTTCCTAGATTTATTCTATGCTCTTTTTCTTCCTCTGTCGTTTGAAAAGTGTGCTGGCATTATCCTTTTTGAGTGTTTTTTAACATGCATTAATGTGATTAAGCTTAGAATTAGACATTTAGGATCTTTCCATCAAATCATAAGTCCTTTTTCTCATTTTAAATTTGAATTATGGCTTATGGAAAAGGGTTCTACAAGAATAGCGTTATTCCTGTAGTGATAGGAATAATCATCATTTTCCATGCGCCACTTCACAAGATCATGTCAGATAATACCCGAGATCTTATCCTAAATGCCAACATGATTGATGATTGAATATCTAATCGTCTCCTTAGTATTACACTCACTTGAAGAGATTGGGATTGTACTCATCCATCATGAAATCATATCACATGTTTGTTGGTTTCATAACATGATGGCTAATATATTACACCTGAGACTTTCATTATATTTTGTTTTAGTTTATACAAGCTTTGTAGGTTTCCAACCTCTTCCACAACATTTTTAGAATATCTATAGTTGTTGTTGACAAAAACCCTACGCAGACTCTAAAATTTAGTGATCTTCATTATGGCACCTAAGAAAAGTGGGCATTTTATCTGACTAGAACCAGGAGGCGTTGGATTTCTCGAGGCTTATCCAGAACTTTCACAAAAATTCGGAGAAGAAAAAAATAGAGTAGAGTTGGACAGTCATTTGCTTGTTCCAAAAGATGTGCCTAAACACAGTAAAGGAATCGAGCTCAGAGGGTCTAATAAGCAGCAACTCAAACCACCAAAACAGAAACAAGAGGAGCTTGAAGAATTCAAAGAAATAAAGAAAAATTTATTCATTGATATGAATAAGTATACACCTAAAGAAAGCTCTGAAAAATGTAAAAAATAAGAAGGGCAGAAATCAATACAAGCACTACTCTGGGTTTTTTTTTTTATGTTTTAGTCCTTATCTTCAAGAGCGGTTTTTGAAATCATGGAGATAAATTCTTTGAAAGGAAAAGAGATTTTTGTTGGGAATGGACCCCTTCACAGAAACTTCTCTCATTTTTTACAAAGATATCACATTTTAATAGGTTCGGATATATCTTTGTGTCGTATTTTTCATATATTTCACAATAAATGATTTCTTGTTTTAGTGACCAATTTTTGGTGAGGTTTCAAAGAAGTTAGAGATGAAGTTTTGGAAACCAAAAGAGGTTTTTGTTGGGAATGGACCCCTTCACAAAATGATCTCTCTATTTTTACACAACTATCATAGTTTAATAGGTTCAAATATATCTTTGAGGCCTATTTTTCAGATATTTCACAATAAATTATTTCGTGTTTTAGTGACCCATTTTTGGCAAGGGTTCAAAGAAGCTGGAGATGAATTATTTGAAACCAAAAGAAGTTTTTGTTGGGAGTAGTCCCTTCAAAAAAACATCTCTCATGTTTTACACAGATATCATAGTTTGGGAAATACAAAGAGATATTTAGACCCTATTTTTCAGGAATTTGCCAGATTTATTTTCCTGAAAAATCTCATCGACAATAGTTGATAAGACACCTCATCAATTTGACATGGAGATCATATCTGATCTCCTCCTTGATTATTTTAAGCAAGATACTAAATATATATGAGGAGATTTTCATATCTATTTCTTTTGGATCTTGATGAAAATGTATTTTTTCTATATAAACAGGGTAGAAGGAGAATTTAAGGGTTGATCGGTTGGGGAATCAAGGTTTATTTTTGTAAAGATTCCTCTGTGAGGCAAAGACAATATTTTCATATTGGCACTAAATGGAAAAGACATTTTGATGGTCAAAAAATCTTTTCATGTTATTATCTTCTTATTTTTCTTACTTGGATGCATTTGTATCTATTGCTAAGCATATGATATCTTTGTTGTGAGTAATACAATGAAATTTTTGTTGTTTAAATTGTTCATGAGTAAGAGTTTCTTTCAAGTACCATGTTCTTATTTATTAATCATATTTGGGAATGAGAAATATATGTGTCAGTGGACAAATTGAAAACTCATATATATTTCTTTCTTCATTTACTTTTTACCATTTGATTTATCAAATTGTCTATCATTTACTAAGCTAGTGAGATATTTATTTGCCTTTGTACATTGAGACTTATATCCTTATTGTATATTTGAACCAACCTTAAACCATTTATAAATCCTATTCAAAACCTTTATAAAATACCTTTGCAATAACTTGATGATGCCCTAGCTTTCACTCTTACATTAAAGTGCAACTTTAGGGACTAACATGTTCCGTGTTTATTCTTCAAATGCATTTTTTTTAATTCTATAGTGCAATTGTTAGCAAATGTTATATCTCAAGATCGAATTCTATAATTACTGAATCCTCCCTCATGTGAAAAACCAGAGGCCATAAAATAAAATGGAGTAGATTGAAATTGACATTAATCTTCCAGGGCCAGACATGATCCTCCTCTTTGATTTCCAAGATCCTTCCACCTGGTCAGAAAATCTTGAATTCTGATTCTATTTTTGATGGGGCCTTTAGTTGCCTGTGTTGATTATTGACTGGTAAAGTTGTTGGAAATTGTAATTACAAGTCGGTGAGATATTCACATCTCTGTCGATTTGTTTTTTATTCATTTTGTCAGTAGTTTGTTAGTTAGCTGAAATTTTAGTCAAAAACTCTCACAGTATGGAAGTGCAAAGTTACACATTTACTCAAAATTCAGTCGGCAAGAAGAAAGTTATAAATGTAGTCGGTCTCTATCTTCTCGGGTTGAGTTAAGTGGTTGAAGAGTCAGTTGAATTTAATGACAATCTTTAAATTTTGAGTCGATCTTAGATTTTGTAGGAAGTCTCAATTGGAGTCCATATAAGTTTGATCCGTTCGGTTACTAGATGATGCTAGAGGATGGAGAAGAGAAGAAGTTGATGCGTAGAGAAGAAACATAGAGGTAGAGAGAACCAACAACAGTTGAAGAGTTGATAGAAGAATTCATTGGAGCTGAAGCTCATCTCTGTCATTGTATTTTGTATTTCCGCACAGTGCCAAATTTCATTAATATCAATTATTTGTGTATTGACAAGGTTTTGTCTTATTTCTGAGTTTATGTGCTAACCATAGCACTGTGTTATTCCGCATTCATAAATAATTTCATTAAGTGTGAGTATTCACAGCGTACAACAAACTGATTAGTTTGTTCACTACGTAGCGGATTTGTGCACTCTGTCGCATAGCTTGTTTGGTGCGCAGTATTTGAAACTATTTTGTGCAGAGTAGACTGCGTGCATTATTGATCCATGAGAAACCTTCAAATTGGTATGGAGGTTCCTATCCAGAGAATTTTTATCATAGCGAAACTTCTGGTGGAAGTAAAATCTCGGCTTCTACTTCCAATCTACAACCTCCCACTTTTATAAGAAATAATTATGAGATGTGGTCCTTGACCATGAAGGATTTGTTCCGAGTTCAATATGTATGGGAGATAGTTGATAATTTCTATGTGGAACCATTACATCAAGAAACATATAATTCCCTCACACAAGATGAGAAAGATGTCTTGAAAGATAAAAAAATAAGGATGGAAAGGCGTTGTTTTAGATACATCAAGCCATGCATGAGAGAATACTTCCAAGAGTTTCATCAACAAAACAAGCCAAAGGAATCATGGGGCATATTACAAACCTCTTATCAGGGTATGGACAAAGTAAAAAATGCAAAATGCATATTCTTACAAAGTAAAGATTGCAAAAATGCAGATTCTTAGAAGAGATTTTGAAACCATGACAAGGAAAGATTTAGACACAGTAGATTCATTCTACACCCACGTCATTGGACTGATAAATCAGATTAAGTCTCATGGTGAAACCATATAATATAGAAGAGTTGTTGAGAAGGTGCTTAGGATTCTTCCTCCTAAGTTTGATACCCTTGTTGTGACTTTAGAAGAGAGTAAAGACTCGAGTCACTTCAACCTAGATAAAATGAAATCTTCCCTCATCAATTATGAACACAGATTGAATAGGTCAAATATGTCATTAGAGAATGCATTTTCCATGTAGTCATCTATAAGACATGGAAGAGAAAGGGGGAGAGATAACTCTAGAGGCATATGAAGAAGTTCTAACAGAAGTGGATGTAGTATCAATCCTGGAAATACCGGTGGAAGAGGTCAAAACCCAAGTACCAACGAGTCAAGTTGTCAAAGAACTGAAAAATCAAAGATTCAGTGCCATTACTGTAAAAATTATGGATATTATGCATATGAGTGTAGAAAGAGACAATATTATCAGGACAAGCAAAGTCCATATCAATCACACAACACAAATAACCAAAATCTCCCTATGTTTATGGTGCGCATTGTAGCAATGCCTAGTGTTGCATAAATGACTAATATAGTGTCACCAGTTGAATGCAATGTTTCTCAAGAAAGTCCATGTGACATATGGTATTTAGATTCAAGTTGTAGTAACAACATGAAAGGAAACATAGAACCGTTTTCTAGTTTGGATGAGTCAGTCCAAACCAAGGATACACTTGGAACATATATCCAAGTCACTGTCTTAGGGAAAGGTAGTATAAAAATTTTAACCAGACAAGGAGAACACAAAGTTGTGTCTGATGTATATTATGTTTCTGGTCTAAAGCATAATCTGACGAGTACGGGGCAATTGTTACAAAAACGATACATAATCTACATCGAATATAATCATTGTGTGATCATGGATAAATTCCCAAGTAATATTCTTATTGAAAAAATCCATATGACAAGTAACAGGATGTTCCCATTGACATTGAAGCCATCCAAGAAGAAGAATACAATGCAAAATGTAGATAAAGGAAAAAGTGTAAATTTAGACACTGCATTCACAACAGAAAATAGTGTGCATAGTTCTAATGATGGAAATAGTGTGCGCAATATCAAGAAAGGAGAAAATGGCATAGAGTTAAAGGCAACATTCCAATCTAAAATACAGTATGATTCCTGGTTATGGAATTTCAGATTTGGACATGTAACATCCCGCTCTAGCACACTGAGAAAACTTATTCTTTGAGGACACTTGCTCGCAAGTGATCTGGACTTTTATGATATTAAAAACATTTATCCTTGATTATGATGTGTTATGATAGATGACATGATGTTTTACTTCTTTGACATAGACAGGTGTTGTTGACTCAGTTTTATTGAGTGTGTAGGGTTTTGGACCTTGAGGATGCAAAGGCATCGATGGCACCACTTGGTCTCCGGATTGAGTCAAGGAGTGTGTTATTTGGGTTGATTTATTTACTGTGATATTTCATTGATTTGATGATTGATGTGGACATGTTCTGACACAATTGTTGATGATGCAGGCTGACGATAGCTTGCCGACCAGACTCACATATGGAGTAAAGGGGCCACACACAATTTCCAGAGAGGTTGAGGGAGAGGTGTCGACAACATCCCTGCCACAACCTACTAGCACTCCCGCCGTGGCTCGAACTGTAGGTTAACGATTACCTAGTTCGAGAGGATCCACGATGTCGTGAGGGAAGACTGCCACAGTCGCTCACGATGATTCTAAAGGGCACGCAATAACCTGGGGGCCTTATTCCTTAGAGCCCTTATTCTCACACAAGTTCACCTAGTGGAGTGTTGACTCCAGGGGTTATAGATGTCTACCAATCAGTCAAGTTGGCGAGTGGCACCCTTGGAGCACGTGGTGCATCCTGAAGGGCACATTGTGCAAAAGAAACACAAGTTGGCGAGTGGCACCCTTGGAGCATGTGGTGCATCCTGAAGGGCATGTCACGCAAAAGAAACAACTGAGGTGAGTGGCAACCTTGGAGCATGTGGTGCATCCTGAAGGGCACGTCGCATTGATGTTGAGGAAGGAACAAACCTAGATGGCCCTAATACATTTAACACCTTAAGAAATTCTTAAAACGACTTCCCTAAATAATTGTCGCCCAGTTCATAATCTAAACCTAAGTCTAAAACTTTTCTAGGGTAAAATTTTGTTTAGCCTTAAGAAAAAGACCCTATAAAAATAAAAATAAAGATATAAACTAAAACCCACTTAAGTAATAGTTTTATTCTTCTTAAATTTAGGGGGTAAAATGAAGAGAGGAATAATTTAATTAAAATCCGTGGTTTTAAATTGTAAAGAAGAAATAAATTATTTAACTTGTGGAAGTATAAAATGATTTTAAATTAATAATAAAGGGAAAAGAGTAAACAGCGCAACTGCCATTTTGGCTCTTATAAAAAGGGGAAAGAAGGGAATAATAAGAATTAGGAAACTAAGTAATGGAGGAAACATAATAAAGGAAAGTTGGGAACTTATGGTAAAAAGCGAGGTCAACATAGTAAGGAATCTGCATTAAAAACCTGCTAATTTGAGCTAATTTAGCAACTTATTTTTAGGGAAATTATTTAAAACATGTAAGGGGATCTAGGAACACCTAGGAGAAAATTTAGGAGAAACTCTAGGTGGGTGAGGGAAATGAGTCAATTAATAATTTAAAGAAAATAATTATTGGACGAAAGAGGGGGATGGACGACACTTGTGCGAAGGAGAATATTTAGAATATTTTTATTTAAAACTTAATTTAAAAGTGATTTAGAAAAAGGGTGAGGTTCAGACAACTCTATAAAAGAAAGGGAAGATGAGGAAGAAAAAGATCGGCTGTTAGCGTAACGTTACACTGCCAGAATTGTGACTTGACTGATTACTTGTGAGGAGTTGGGTTATCCCAGCTCGGATAGGAGTGGTAGCTCAGCCTTGCGAGGCGAGCTAGGAAGCTAGACATACCATCTGGATAGTGTGTGGCCCCTTTGCGGCTCGGGGGGCTAAGGGGGAAGCAGAGTACCCCTAGCGATTGGCTAGGAGGTACCGGTGAGGTCTCGACGGTCGGCAAGCGGGAGCGACACGTAGTGCGCGGACGACACTCGAAGCAGGAAAAAAGGGGCCAACGGTACGCTCTTTGGATTTGCAGAGTAGAATGCATTAGGATGTCTAGTTGATATGCATGTGTATTGGAAATCTAGATGGATGAATTTTAACTTTAATGGGGTTTCTTTTGTTGGACTGAATGGTTTTTCCTTACTTACTTATTCCGGCGAATTTTTGTGTATTTAACTCTGCCGCAAAATTTCAGTGTGTCAAATTGAGTAACCTCCTAGAGTTGTAATTATCCTTTCCTCTCTATCCCTGAATGGCGAATTTCACTAAGTAATGTCCTGCTGTAAAACTTGAGTCTGCCTGCACGCTTTGATTGGGAAGCGTTTTTATTTTTATTTTTGACCATAATAGTTTCCGTTAGATGAACCGGCACATCAATGACAGCCTTTGGACTGGAACCTGTGTGTATTAACCTTGAGCTTAATTCCTTGGACACCAGTACCCTATCGCCTAAAGCTACAGCGATAGGTCTTGGTGTTCTATTCTGCGAGAAAATGCATGGGCAGTAATGCCACCATCTGGTCAATGAATCATTTACGTTTTGGCAGCACTTTATTTTGGTCCACACCTTCTTAGATTAATGTCGGCAACCTGAGTCTTTAGACAACCGATTGCTGCCTCCTTGATCTATTGTCGACCGAATTTTATTTTCTTAGATGGTCGTGGTTTTCAGATGTGATCCCTTTTGTTGAGATTCACCCTCCTCTGCGCGCGGTGTCCTTAACTATCCTCTCACTCCCTTTACTACAATTTGGACAACTTGACAGGGAACCTGCCTTAGTGTCTATGCACGCACAGGGATAACACTATGCACCCGGTTGCTCACTGTTCCTAGATCGCGCTCCTGGGCAGTGAATGGTTGGCTTATCCGGTAGCATACCATTCTGGAGGAAGCCCGTTATCATAACAGCGTCTTCCCACGTGATCCATGCCCTTACCTATCTTCTGTTTAGCTGGGAGCGAAGGTCTTTTTCCCTTTTGGTTGCCTTACTTTTTTTATTCTATTCTAAACGCCTGGTTAATTCTCCATTTAAATGCTTGGCAGCAAATCCTTGACCGTTTTCTGAGGCAGATAGATGGCTTGATTTACGGGTAGACTTGACTGTTGTTGGAATCGTCAAACTGCCTTAAAGTTTGTTGTAGATTTGGACCACAGCCCTGGCATCTTTCAGACCGCCATTGAATGTTACCACCTGCATACTTTTAAAACCTTATTGTGGATGAAGCATGGGGTAAAGGTCATCGTCCCTAGTGCGCAGACATGGTCTGGAATAGACAGTCAAGTGTTCGGCATTATTTCTGGAAGTTGGCGCCATGTCCTTATCAAGGTTGATGAACCCTGTGTTTAGTTAAAACAATAGCTGCGTGTCACTTCTAGCGTTCTCCCCGAGAGATCCGGGACCTACAGTCCATGCGACTGTACCAACAATTCATGAATTAGTGTATTATAGGACGCTGATGAATAGGCGGTTGTTGCTTTAGTTTACTTAACCTTATAATGCACCTTAGTTGATGTTGGAAGATATTTAGATTGTTCGCAATGGATTATGAAGAATCTCGGTTGCTTCAGAATAACCTTTCTCTAATTGTAATGCATTTATACTTAAATTATTGTTTAATGGAATCCTGAGTCGTATACTTGTAATTGTAACTATAATAGTGTAAAAATATTATTTGTATATTTTACCTTACAACACTATTAATACAATTATATATATATTAGTTTTTAAATCTAATATTTTTTAAAAAGGGATCAAATTAGATATTATAAATAAATGTTAAATTAATTAACCCCACATAATACCTCTTAGTTTTATGTCTGAAATTTGAACGATGATTGATAACTGAATTAATTGAAGCAACATAACACCCTGGTAATTTATGACTGAACTTATAATGAAGTTGATACATCTGTTGCACTGCATTCTAATAATTGTTTAAGTAATCAACTTTTCACCTCTCTTAATTCTTTACACACTGGAAAAATACAAGTCGAGTTGTATGACTGAAATTTCTAAATGTTGTTGATTCATCTATTGTATTGCAATTTAATTATCTGTTACATACCTACCATAATTTTTAGATATCGACCTTAAGACAGAATACTTGTATCAATAAAATAATTCTGGTCAACATTATTGAGATAGAACATTGAGCACATTACTTTTGAACTTGCGCAATGAATTTCTTAAGACTAATTGATTTTATCCAGTTAACCTTATGCACTTTAGACATGCATTGCACGGCTCGTGATGGAGGTTAGGATAAGTTGTGCTAATTTCCTTACT
Organism: Picea sitchensis; assembly: GCA_010110895.2. Classification (NCBI taxonomy): domain Eukaryota; kingdom Viridiplantae; phylum Streptophyta; class Pinopsida; order Pinales; family Pinaceae; genus Picea; species Picea sitchensis. The sequence goes on from SNQJ01S0036882.1 coordinate 71,618, forward strand.
GGTTTTATTTAATGGCCTTTGTCCGGTAACGTGAATGTTATTCTTGCAAGGCCTTGTGACTTAAAATAAATGGTGTTGTCATTTACGGAAAGGATATTGTAGTTGTATTTTCATGGATATTGAACTTATTGTGAAGGGTGATGGTTATTTCTGCAAGGTTAAGGTGATATAAATGTAATGTGTTTAATAATTTATGGCAGTGTTATTGTAATTTTTATTGTTATTAATAAACCTATATGGTGTAATGCCCTTGAATTAAGTACAATATATTATTCGGAGTTAGTAAATGAGGGTTGTTGTTCATTGTAGATAATGTTGTACTTGGTTGATAAACCTTCCGTGTGCTTGGTCTGCTGCGTCGGGTGGGATGTAGACACCTCCATGTTCCTCAGAACAGTCGCCAGCCCTGAGACCTTAAATTGTTAAAATCGATGGGAACCTGGGATTGAGCATTTCTTATGTGTCTTGGAGGTCCTAACCATTGCAGGGTAGGATGGGTGGGAAGTCAGTCTTTTTATGGACGATTGATTGTCATTTAATGCTTGCAGTTACTGGTTGTGTGCCTTATGTCATTATGTTTTGTTGATCATTGTTGTGTCTTGTTAGTTGTTGGGTGGCGACGTAGAGTCGAATGTGTCGTTTCCCTTGTACAAGTGCGCACACACTTTTACAAAAAAAAAATAAAAAAAAATTCACTAGTTATAAGAGATTGTCGACGTAACGAGGGGGTTCATTACATATGGTATCAGAGCGGGTTCGACCCGCGACTTGGGATTCACTATGGATTTCGGGACATGATTTGATTTGATTATACGTTTTCTGATCAAGTTGATTGTGTGCATGCAGGTTGTTGAAACAAACCTTGAATTTTTGACCTGGAGGATAAAAAATTTGTGTATCTTTGAGCCTTTGCATTTTATAAATTTCCTAAAGAAAAAATTTCATCTCCAACGAATTCACGATGCCTTTATGATTCATTTTCCGATAAAGAATGATTAAAGATCTAAACAAACATAAGTTTCAAACACCTTTTAAAATGATCTTTTAAATGAACAAGTAATGTTTAAAACTTAAGGAATTTTAAATTTACATCGGGATATCGGGATTTGGAGTTTTGAAACAACCAAAGTTCAACACAAATTGAATAGAGAAATCCTGATTCCCGATTTCCCGATACATTAATCCTTAATTAATACATCATTTACTTAAATAAGAAGTTAAAGAGGTTTAAACTTCAAGTTAATATCATCACAAAATCGGGATTCACGATTCTGTGAGAACAAAGAAACTTGTCATCGTATTTCCCGATTTCCTGATTTCGCGATATAGTTAATCCTTAACTGAAGTTTGGAGTTAATCTAATTAATGATAAATCATGATTAAGAGTAAATAATCATATCGGGATATCGAGATTCGCGGTTTTGTGAGCAACAGTTTTCATATCATTGGATTTCCCGATTAACGAAATCTCGAAAAGGTTTAACCTGGATTAATTAAGACAATAAAAATGTTTTAACTTAAATAATATATCGCGATTTTGGCAATCGGGTTTTTTCGATGACTTATTTCCTTGACATCAAAAGTTCTGAAACTCCGATACGAGTGTTTTCAAATTTTAAAGCAAGATTAACACTAATTAATCATTCGTATAAACAAGGTTTAAACTAAATTTTTTGATAAATGATCTTTAATACGGCATCATCCAATTCAGAAAGTTTTTGAATACACTGAGAAAGATTAAGTACGAACATTAAATGCATATATTCGGTAATATCTTTTGCATTAAGAGCCTTAAATTCATAATAGAGGTACAAATCTCAATGCGTTTACGATATATTATTAGTGAATTTTGAAACGTTTACATTATCTTTTCGAAGCTAAATTCCTCTGTGTTACAGGTTTTCAAGTGAACACGGAGCTATGGCACCCAAAAAGGCTTCGAAAAAAAATGAAGAGCAACCAGAAGGCGATATCATTTCTGATACTACGACATCCGGGGTAGTACACTCTGTCAAATCATGGGCTGCAATTGCAGAAAAAATGGAGGATGAACTTAAATATGCAGACACTGGTGCGGACAACCATCTCTGAGATATCGCCGAGACTAAGCTTCATAAGGTTGCTGCACACCCCAGACTTGTTTCATATACTGATATGATCACCTGGGCACTAGATAAAGTAGACGTTCCAACCAAAAGTATTCTGAACGAACAAGGAGTTGTCATCGGCTCATTCATACCTGAACATATCCAAGTAATGTATAAGCTCTCGCCCAATTATAGACATACTTATAATACTGAGTTTGTAGTTGCATTTCAAAGAAAAGAGTGCGTTGAAGGTGGCCAAACATACCCTAACATGATAAGAGGATGGGCCAGAGATGAAAACAAGTTTAGGTCTAATGAACATGGAATTTATGCCACAGCTTCCTTAAATGAATACATGGTGTATTTAGCAATGATGTTGTGTAGACTTTTTGGGAGAAAGGATCCTTTTCATTTTAATGTAGACTGGACACCTTTCTTAGAGGAAGTTTCAGAGAGACGTAGTTTCAATTGGCACAAAATTCTATCAGATAACCTTGCATCAGAGGTTATGAATTACAAAGCAGCCAGGTCAAAAGGATAGTCAGTGTCTTTTTATATGTCAGCATATATAATGGATGCCATTTGCTTTACAACTCCTTTCCCACTTATGAATTAGAATTGGAATGTCTCCTATCTAGAGCCCGTTCATATATACCATTCGGTTCTCTGGGGGGAAATGAAAAAAATGTTTTTTATGAGGTTTGCCATTATGTAATTATCCCTCTGCACAAATTATTCCTTGGATATGAACCCCCTCGTATTTCTAATACTATCATAGAAAACCTCAAAACAGTCGCTGACTGGTTCATCGAGGAAAATGTTTCTTATGTGAGGGTTTATGGATGTTCTATTCCGCCTCATGCACTTCCAAAAATTTTACCAGACAGGTTGATATGCAGAGAAGTAGCTTATCAATTAGCGAATGGTGGTATCGGGCTAGAATAAAAGCTCAACAGAAAAAGGCATGGCCATCATTTCCTGTGTATCTAGGAAAATTTGTTTTATTAAATATAGGCCATACTAAAGCAGAAGCCGAATCAATGAAGGAAGTGAAATTAGTAGATATAGAGCAAAGGAAACACGACCCATACCAAATAATCAATTTCACACAATGTGGTTTGAAAGAATATGAACATGAGGTCTTAGTTTATGATGATGTTTTTAGAAATACTAAATCTTATGAGGAAGTTCAGAGTAGAGTGCAAACCTTGTCACCTGATGCATAGGTGGGGTTTGCATCTTTTCAAAGGAATAGAAGACAATGTCTGCCAAAGATATTACAAGGCGAAATGATAACATCAGCACAAGAGCAAGAAACAATTCCACCAGGGTTTGAAACCATTATTTAGTATGATGCAAGTGACAAAGATAAATTGAAAGAGTCTGAAATACCTCCTCAAAATACAGAGGAATCTCAGACCAAAGAAACACAGACAGAAAAGGGAAAAGGAATAGAAACAAGCATTATAGACCTTGATGATATTCCAGAAAAGGTTGGGGGAACAGTTTCACAAGAACTAGGTAGCCCTATTACAACATTAACTCCACTCCAATCAACTTTTGGAACCCCTCATGAAGGATTTTTGTATGTAAATGATTTAGAGCCAATCACCAGGGATGAAATTCCTTCATCGGATTATTTTTTCAGCAAAAAACGAAGAGTTGTCCTGAAACAGTAATTACATCCTGTAGGAGAAAGAATGGTCAAAAAACATAAGATCATCATTGATGGAAAGAAGCTAAATGAAGGAGAATTTGATATAGAGCTAGCAGGAACCATGGGCGCTATAGCATCAGCCAACATGTACTCTGTGGGAAATCTAACCACAACGCTAGAGCAAAAGAATAAGGAAATCATGCATCTACAATACAACTTAAAGGAAAATAAAAAAATTATTGGCTGGGGAATACAAAAAGGTCTAGAGCGGGCTAGGCTCAAAGACGTCCAAGAAATCCAAAAATTAAATGAAAATTTGGATGAGAAAACATGATACAGGTTACTCAAGAACAAGTGCAAAAGTTGGGCAACGAAAATAAATCTCTGCAAGATAGAATCATTTCAATTACTAATCAAGTGATCGAAATGGAACATTTCAAGACTAAAGCATCAAAGATATATGTAAATATTGAGGAAGAACAACAAAAGATATTTTGTAATCTGGAGATCATCCAGAATTATTTCCAAGAATCCAAAAGATCTATGGAAAAGGTAGTACAAAAAGAAAGAGAAGCTAAAGCAGCAAGAAATTCCTTCCAAAAGATAATAACCTCTTTGCAAAGAGAAGAAACTGGAAAATCACAGAAATTATCCATTTCAGAGCAGTTGAAAGGAGACATAATGATAAAGGTTTGGGAAACAAAACTGGAAGGATATAAAAGAATGACAAAAGGAGTCAATGAAGATTGTCAAAAGATCTTTGATTCTAAAGAAAAATATTCAGTACAAATTGGGACAGATGGATTTTCCGAGTTGTTAGGAGAAATCGACATCAACAAGCATCAGTTGAAAATAAAAGAAGAACTTGAGGAAAAGAGAGCGAAGATCTCAAATATTAAAGTGGTCAATATTGCAGAGATCGACAAGTGGATGATAGCTTCAAGTTCAAAATTGGAGAAAGTTAAATTCACCGAGAAAACAATAGGAAGCCAGTTTCCAGGCCTACAAAGAAGTTTCTTCTCTTTTGAAGCAAACGAAGTACCAGAGGCTCCTAAAGTCTTGGTGAACTTTTTAGTAAAATATGTTCAATACATTGAAGCAGTTAAAGAAAGTTCTTCAACTCAAAGTTAAAAGATTTGTAAATATTTATATTTTTAGAATTTTGAAATAAATTGTAAACTGTTGACATTAGTTTATGCAACCGAAATATTAGGAAGTTGGTTAGTTACCAACGAAAGATTTTGATAGAAATGTATAAATATAGTTTCAAGAGGCTGAAACAGGGGCTTCAGAAATTTTGGAGAAAGAAAATTTTGTAATATCATCTTTGAAGTTTATCGGAATGGAAATCGCAAACAAGATTCTGGATCCTGCAATTTTGTGACTAAGCTTCTCCCCCTGTTTATCATGATTTGTCAAATTTTCTTCTTAATGTGTGTTTCTAACAAGTGAATCAATTTGAAGTTGTATACATTGTCGTTTATCATTTCAGATTGGTTTGGATGTTGAATGTTTTACAGTATTTCCTCTGAAATTACTTTAGTGATTTTAAGACCCGTAAACCTTTTGTTCCTTAATATATAATTCTGTTAGAAATATTGTTTTTTCTTTCATCATTGTTCATTGAAGTATAAGATTCTTTCAAGATAAAAGCCTTGTATTTCTTTATATTGTGTTCCATTATCTACAACCTCAAAATAGTTGCAAAACCAGGAAACGAACTTGATTGTGTTTTTACATTACTGTTTTAGATTTTAAAGTTGTTTCATCAATACCATCTCTGAAAATCTGAAGTAACCAATTGATAAAAACCCTTTTACAAAAAATTTAAAGACTCCATCACCCATGACAGTCCCTAGTGGTAGACAACCAAACGTAGAACCTAGTCTTCAAGATCAAACCAGCATTGCCCTAAACTTATTTAACACTATTCTGCAAACAACAACCAATAGGGCTGAGTTAGAAAGATCATGGGCTGCTATAGAACATGACATTAGCATCCAAGAGAAACGTGAAGCAAGACAGAGACAGCTGAGAAACTGAATCTGATCTAGTTTCCCTTTGTTTCTTTATTTTAAAGTCTTATCATAAAAATCTGTTTCGAATGCCTTGACGGTGTTTTTTATAGCCTTAAAACACAAACTCGGGAACAACACAGGTAATCATGGTTAGAGGACGTCGCGGAGGCAGACGATGAAGTGCTAGGGGAGGAGGCACGACTCCTCCAGTGGCATCCATGCCTGAGGGGTCTAACCCCCAGGGAGGTGAGCAGGTTCTCGGACAGGAGAAGATAGCATTTGGTGATGTTGTTGGGATGATGAGGTCTTTTCAGTGCATGTCCGAGGCACTGATCAACCGCTTGGACAGAGATGAGGCCAGGACACCGACACCCGCTGAGGTTCCGCCATGCACACCGGCCGTTACTGGTAGCATTCACCGTGAACTCGAGAAGGTCAAATTTCCTGAGTTATTTGGTGCCCTGGACAGCACAACCGCTGAGGCATGGTTGGAGAACATGGCGATGTGCTTTGCACTTCGCCATTATACCTCCAACATGAAGGTCTGCATGGCAGTATTTCAACTGAAGGGGAGCACTCTTCTATGGTGGAAGACGCTCCTACAATAGCTGAACATGGCCGTTGAAGACGTGTCATGGGAACTATTCGAGGAACAATTCCGAGAGAGGTATCTTTAAGAGGAATTCATTGAGCTTCAACTCAATGAGTTCAACGCTTTATGACAGGGGGGTCGTACGGTGCTTGAGTACGAGGAACATTTTATGGAGTTGCTCTGGTATGCTCAGCACCTTAACTCAGAGAAACTTAAGGTCAACCAGTTTGTGTTTGTCCTTAACGGTAGCCTGCGTGCAAAGGTTAGGATTTTGATGCCTCAAACCTTGCATGACGTCGTCCAGAAGGCCCTCATAGCGTAGGAGGAGATTATCAGTGGGGGTCAGACCAAGACTCCAGCGAGACCAGTAGGGCAGGGTTCCTCTGGAACCATGCAGCATCACACACCAGCGAGACACACGTCGGGATATCGTGGCTTCTAGAGGGGATCCACTTACACTACACCCCGGCGACCGCCGCCTCAGCAGCGGACACCTTATCAGGGACCATAGCATCAGCAGCAGCGTTGCCCGCAGCAGCAGCAGTTTAGGCCTATTTAGCAGAATAGACCAGGGTTCCAGGCCGGTGGGCGATCATCTTCTACTTCAGGTACCAGGACTACTGGGCCGAAGAAGGAGTGTTGGATGTGTGGGGAGCCACACTACCAGCACAATTGTCCGGTGGAGAGGACCAGAGCGTCCAGATCGGTTGGACCCACTACAGTGGGAGATATGGGCAAGGTCCATCGGATTCATGCAGCGGTGAATAAACACCAGGCAGAGCATCAGTCGATTGTGCTCGAGATGACAGGTACTATCACTGACCAGACCCTTAGTATTTTGATAGACCCAGGTTCTACTGAGAGTTTCATTTATGGTGCAGCGCTAAAAAGGATTAAGGTAAAGGCAGTCGAACAGGACAAGTTTATCTTCGTCGATATGGCTTCGGGAACCAAACAGAAGGTTGGAGGAAAGGTTATGGGTTGTGCCCTTAACCTGGGAGAGTTTTTCACAAGGGTCAACTTGTACGTCACGATCTTAGGATCTTATGATGTCGTGATTGGTATGGATTGGTTGGAATCGCATGAGGCGATACTCAACTGTAAGATGAAATGGTTGAGCTTGGTTGATGATGAAGGACAAAGACGTGGGATTGTAGGCTGAAACCAGGGAATTTCCTTGAGGTTCGTCTCTTCCTTACAATTACGAAAAAGTATGCGCAAGGGGTGAAAGATTTATGCGATCCTCGCGCTAAATGAAAAGGGAGTAGTGGCAGGTCTAGAACACCTTCCGGTGGTGAAGGAGTTTGCGAACATATTTCTAGAGGAGTTACCTGGGATGCCGCCGGAAAGGGAATTCGAGTTTACCATAGACCTGAAACCGGGGACCGAACCGATAGCTAGAACGCCTTATCGGATGTCGACCCTGGAGTTGCAAGAGCTGAAAATGAAACTGAAGGAGTTATTGGACCTGGGACTGATACGCCCTAGTGTGTCACCATGGGGTGCACCAATTATTTTCATACGAAAGAAGGACGGATCATGGAGGCTTTGCATTGACTACCGTCAACTGAAAAAGGCTACGATCAAGAATCAGTATCCCTTACCAAGAATTGATGATCTGTTCGATCAAATGAAGGGTGCGACAGTGTTCTCCAAGATCAATTTGCGATCAGGGTATCACCAGTTACGGATCAAGGAGGATGACGTCCCTAAGACCACCTTTAAGACGAGATTTGGACATTACGAGTTTACTGTTTTATCGTTTGGACTGACAAACGCCCCAAGGGTATTCATGAGTTTGATGAACGGGGTGTTCTGTGAGTACTTGGACAAGTTCGTCCAAGTATTCATTGATGATATCTTGATCTACTCTCGGACAACGGAGGAGCATGAAGAGCACTTGCGCTTGGTACTACAGTGTCTACGAGAGCATAAATTGTAAGGGAAGTTGTCCAAATGCTCTTTTTATCAATCGAGGACTCACTACTTAGGGAATTTCATCTCTGGTGAAGGTATCGTCGTGGATCCAGCCAAGGTTGAGGCTATTATGGAATGGCCTGCACCGACGAATGTCACAAAAGTGCGTAGTTTTATGGGTTTAGCAGGATACTATTGACGGTTTGTCGAGGGATTTTCGAAGATAGCAAATCCGATCACGGAATTGCAGAAGAAAAACAAGAAGTTTGTTTGGACCGAGAAATGCGTGGAAGCATTTCGAAGGCTTAAAGATTTGTTGACCACAGCATCGATACTAAAGGTCCCTGACATGGACGCAGACTTCTTGGTATGCACTGACGCATCCAAGGAAGGTTTAGCCGGAGTCTTGATGCAAGACGGACGAGTGATTGCTTACATTTCGAGGAAACTGAGAAGGCATGAGGAGAACTACGCGACGCACAATTTGGAGTTATTATCCATCGTATATGCCTTGAAGGTTTGGAGACACTACCTGGTTGGACGAAAATTTGAACTAAAGACTGATCATTGTGGACTACAACAAATTTTTACGCAAAGCGACCTGAACGCGCAACAATGACGTTGGTCGGAATTGCTTAGCGAGTACGACTTCGAGATTACTTACATAAAGGGAACAGTGAACCAAGTGGCTGATGCTTTGAATCGAAGACCACGCATCTTCTCGGTGTTGCCTCTTTAGATGAACTTACATGA
>SNQJ01S0036883.1:18240-33863 GCA_010110895.2 Picea sitchensis
AATAATTTGGATCAGACTAGTCGATTTATGACGAGAAAGAGCCTTCCAACTAACCATATGGGAGTCGAGATAATCCATGGTGCCTTTCCATAAGTAATTATAACACAAATTTCTAATCTTGACCAAGATTCCTTTGGGAATTTTCACCAACAAATGCCAGTAGACCGAAATGGCTTCGATCACCGATTTGACGAGAGTGAGATGACTAGCCCTAGAAATCCATCTATTGCACCACATACAAATCCACTTCTCTACTTTCGATACAAACCATCCCCAATCAGTTATGGAGTAGTAATTTGGCTTGAGATGATACCCCAAGTATTTCAATCCATTAGAAAGATCGAAAGAGGGGTAAGAAAAAATATTGGCCATCTCTTGTCGAATAACCACATCACACTCTGGAAAATAGACATCAAATTTTCCAATGTTGATCAACATACTATATGCATCACAAAAGAGATCCATAATACCTTTGAGGACCTCGCCCTTCGTTTTCAGGTAGTGACATAAAATAAAAATGTCATCTAGAAACAATATGTGTGTGAGAGACACTCCACGTCCTCTCCAAACACTCTATAGTTGATGAGTTTGAGTGGATTCATTAATGGCTTGATCAAAAACTAGTAGAAATAGATAAGGGGATAATGGGAACACCTGTTGTAACCCCTGGCCTACACAAAAAAAAGAAGACCCTGCTCCATTAATGATCTAGGTGGATATTCGTGGCCATCTACTTGTTCCATTAATTCAGAATGGCTCCACATCTTGGTAGTTTTTCTATAGTTTTTTGGTTCCCAAACTTTTGGGGCCATTTTGAGGCCCTGAACGATTTTTTTGGCACGATGTCGCCTACCATGCAGTCTAAGGAAGATCTAGGCCATTTGGAATGTGTACTTCTTGACTAGACCTTTTCGACGGGCTATCAAGCGCCCCAAACGAAGATCGTATGCAAACGTTATGCCCCTGTGAAGTTGATGTATCAACTAACCACATTGGAGCCCACAACCTTTTGGCATTTCATCTTGTGGGCTTAGCGTTTTGGATGTTTATGATTTTCGCATTGATGTTTTATGTTAAAAGGTCTTTTCAGCCTCTTTTTGATCAGTTTCTTCGCAAATGAGCATAACCAACACATCTCTCTCTTCAAGGAAAAGATAACACCATTCTAGATAAGTTGTTTGTTTTGCATTTTACGGTCTTTTGTATTCCAAACAATGATTAATAGAATATGAGTTTAACTATATTATTTTGTTTCTTGAAATATCTCTGAGTGTTTCCTTGTTATATCTAAGTTATGCCCATGAGAAGCATGTGTGTTTCCTTGTTATATCTAAGTTATGCCCATGAGAAGCATGTGTGTTTCCTTGTTATATCTATGCCCTCATGTCATTCTCGATATAATTCAGATTACTAGTATTAGAGAAAAGAATAGAGAAGAAGCAAATAAGAGAGAATTAATTGAAAGAGAAGCAGTGTTTGGAAGCCGAAATAGTGTCACTAAAAGAAGAAGCAAAGAAGAGAGAATAATTTTTGACAAGTCACCTTAGGGAAATATCTGAGGACTTAAACAAGCTAGAGGTTGAACTCAGACAACAAGAAAGAAGATTTGAAGAAGAAATTATCTCCTTAAAATTCAAACTTGACGAATCAAGAAGAATGGAAGAAGTAATGAAGAACCAGGTGATGAAGAAAAAAGAAGATTGTGAGAAGATTGAAGAAGAAGTCGTCTCATTAAGGGTAGAAGTCGACAAGTTCAATAAGAACTTGAAGAAATCTCAAGCACTAGAAGATATTATCTATTGTCAGAGGTCAAAATTAAATAAAACAAGTGTTGGATACATTAGTGAGGCCTCATGTAAAGAAGATGCAAATACCAATCCCAGCAAGAACATCAAAGAGAGAGGAAGCTCCACACAACCAACAATGAAAGTTGAAGAGAAGTGTTCCAGTTTGTCGGGAAAGAAGAATGAAGAGAAGGATAAGAACTATGTAGACATTCTCAAAGGAAGGAATCGTGGTCAGCAAGAGTCAAAGATGAAGGAATGCAAAAGAGACGTATTTTAAAGAAGAAATTCTACCTCCATGTATCAAAAAAGCTTCAATCATTTTGAAGGAAACAATGGACGAGAATATCGTGATCATCCAAGGCATGAATTCAGAAGAACTACATCACAAAGAAGATCATTTTCTTCCAGGTATCAAAGTTTATTTTATGGTTATTGTTTTACTTGTAATAACTTTGGACATAAATTTGTAGATTACAGAGCATGTGGAAGAAATATTCAAGCAATAAATGTTTATGTGGCTCCATACAATATTAAATGTCACAAATGCCACAACTATGGACACATAGCCCGTGATTGTAGAAGCATGATGGATACTTCCATGAAAGAAAACATTGATATCATATACAAGAAGGTTTAGAAAGGAAAGAAAGAACAAAAAGAACATGTAAATGAAGAGAAGGTGAATGAAGAGTAGGAGAATGAAGAACATGTGAATTAAGAACAAGTGAATGAAGAACTCCCAAAAATCATACTCTCGGGATTTGTAGTAGTGTGAGTTCATGAAAAATATACAGGCAAAAAGGAAGATTTGGGATTCAAAATGATCCTGCTGCAGAGCAACTTGAAGTGTTCTTCTAAGCCATCCAGCTTGGAGACTCCCAACAATGTGAATGATGAAGAGGGGGAGTCTAAACAGTAGCAACTATTACAGATCATAGCAGTCTGAAGTGTTTGTTTGCAAAAGGCAGATTTAGAATGATTTTAAGGCAGAGGTACAAAATGTCTCATGATAGATTGGTGGACATATTTGATTCAGCTTGAGAAGTAGGAATATATGGTGATGAGTTGCAACAGTTTTGAAGAATTCTTCAAAATAGTAAAGTGACATATGGGTCAACATCGTGTGCAGTTGAGTAGCAGAGTCATGGACAATTTTTTGACATATGGACAAAGATGATTTCATGAGATATTTGGCAGGTCTAGAAGACAATACATGACATGAACCAGAGAGGATACATTACAGTGGATGAAAAGCATGAGCTCAGAAGGAATTGTAGAAAGGAAGATGGACTCATTGTAAAGCATATGACACAGAAGTAAATCGTATTGATAGGTGGACTCGACTAGGAAGGAAAGCATTGAAAGGCACAACATGATAGAGAGAAACCATCAAGAAGATTTATATTGTCAAGATAAGATTGTCGGTTGATTATGTCATTGATGTCAGTTTAGTGAAGATGACAAGCCTTTAAGACTTGAAGTCAAGTAATGAAGTCAATATTAACATGAATTCTTTTCATATACATCACTAGATTACAGTAACAGGAAGCACCAATGGACAAAAATCACTGGAAGAGAGGAAATAAAGCATATACATGAAGCCTCACATGGATCTACACGACATATTGCAAAATAATATAGTGGGAGAGAAATCGTCAGAGGTATTTACACTTAATTTCAAAGGAGAACAAAAAAAAAAAAAAAATAGAAGATAGAGATCAGAGGCTTGACGACATGGGAAGAGAGATGGTTAAGAGAAGGTATACTACAAATCTACAAGAAAAAGGGAAGATATTGAGATTCGGAATGATATTTCTACAAAGAAGCTTGAAGTATTCTTCTAAGACAACTAGCTTGGAGACTCCCAACAATGTGAATGATGAAGAGGGGGAGTCTAGGCAACAACAACTATTACAAGCGAGAGAAGTCTGAAGTGTGTTTGTAGAAGGCAGATCCAGAATGATTTGATGGCAGAGGTACATAATGTCTCATGACAGATTGGTGGACATATTTGATTCAGCTTGAGAAGCAGGAATATATGGTGATGAGTTGCAACATATTTGGATAAGTCTTCAAAATAGTAAAGTGACATATGGGCCAACATCGTGTGAAGTTTAGTAGCAGAGACATGGACATTTTGTGACATATGGACAAAGATAATTTCATGATATATTTGGCAGGTCTAGAAGATAATACTTGACATGAACCGGAGAGGATACATGACAATGGATGAAAAGCATGAGCTTAGAAGGAATTGCAAAAAGGAAGATGGACTCATTGTAAATCATATGACTCGGAAGTAAAGTGTATTGACATGTGAAACTAGCTAGGAAGGCAAGCAATGAAAGGCACAAAAAGACAGAGAGAAACCATCATGAAGAGTTACTCTTTAAAGAGAAGATTGTTGGTTGATTATGTTATTGATTTCAGTTCAATGAAGATGGCAAGCATTGATGTTTTATGTTAAAAGGTCTTTTCAGCCTCTTTTTTATCAGTTTCTTCGCAAATGAGCGTAACCAACACATCTCTCTCTTCAGGGAAAATCTAACACCATTCTAGATAAGTTGTGTGTTTTGCATTTTACAGTCTTTTGTATTCCAAACAATGATTAATAGAATATGAGTTTAACTATATTATTTTGTTTCTTGAAATATCTTTGAGTGTTCCCTTGTTATATCTAAGTTATGCCCATGAGAAGCATGTGTGTTTCCTTGTTATATCTATTCCCTCGTGTCATTCTCGATATAATTCATATTACTGGTATCAGAGAAAAGAATAGAGAAAAAGCAAATAAGAGAGAATCAATTGAAAGAGAAGCAGTGTTTGGAAGCCGAAATAGTGTCACTAAAAGAAGAAGCAAAGAAGAGAGAAGAATTTTTGACAAGTCACCTTAAGGAAATATCTAAGGATGTAAACAAGCTTGAAGTTGAACTTAGTCAACAAGAAAGAAGATTTGAAAAAGAAATCATCTCCTTAAAATCCAAACTTGACGAATCAAGAAGAATGGAAGAAGTAATGCAGAACTAGATGATGAAGAAAAAAGAAGATTGTGAGAAGATTGAAGACGAAGTCGTCTCATTAAGGGTAGAAGTTGAAAAGTTCAATAAGAACTTGAAGAACTCTCAAGCACTAGAAGATATTATCTATTTTCATAGGTCAACATTCAATAAAACAAGTGTTGGATACATTGGTGAGGTCTCATGTAAAGAAGATGCAAATACCAATCCCAGCAAGAACATCGAAGAGAGAGGAAGCTCCACACAGCCAACAATGAAAGTTGAAGAGAAGTGTTCCAGGTTGTTGGAAAAGAAGAATGAAGAGAAGTATAAGAACTGTGCAGACATTCTCAAAGGAAGGAATCATGGTCAGCAAGAGTCAAAGACGAATGAATTTTCTCAAAGACATTCCTGTAGATTTGTCATGATCAAAGTTTCTTTTATGGTTATTGTTTTACTTGTAATAACTTTGGACATAAAGTTGTAGATTAGAGAGCCTATGAAAGAAATATTCAAGCAATAAATGCTTATGTGGCTCCATACAATATTAAATGTCACAAATGCTACAACTATGGACACATAGCTCGTGATTGTAGAAGCATGATGGATACTTCCATGAAAGAAAACGTTGATATCATATACAAGAAGGTTTGGAAAGGAAAGCAAGACAAAAAGAACATGTAAATGAAGAGCAGGTGAATGAAGAACAAGTGAATGAAGAACTCCCAAAACTCATACTCTTGGGATTTGTAGTAGTGTGAGTTCGTGACAAATATACAAGCAAAAAGGAAGATTTGGGATTCAAAATGATCCTGCTGCAGAGTAACTTGAAGTGTTCTTCTAAGCCATCTAGCTTGGAGACTCCCAACAATGTGAAGAATGAAGGGGAGTCTAAGCAGTAGCAACTATTACAGATCATAGCAGTCTGAAGTGTTTGTTTGCAAAAGGCATATTTAGAATGATTTTATGGCAGAGGTACAAAATGTCTCATGACAGATTGGTGGACATATTTGATTCATCTTGAGAAGCAGGAATATATGGTGATAAGTTGCAACAGATTTGAAGAATTCTTCAGAATAGTAAAGTGACATATGGGTCAACATCATGTGCAATTGAGTAGCAGAGTCATGGACAATTTTGTGACATATGGACAAAGATGATTTCATGAGATATTTGGCAGGTCTAGAAGAAAATACTTGACATGAACCAAAGAGGATACATGACAGTGGATGAAAATCATGAGCTCAGAAGGAATTGTTGAAAGGAAGATGGACTCATTGTAAATCATATGACTCAGAAGTAAATTGTATTGATAGGTGAACCCGACTAGGAAGGCAAGCATTGAAAGGCACAACAAGATAGAGAGAAACCATAAAGAAGAATTATATTGTCAACATAATATTGTCGGTTGATTATGTCATTGATGTCAATTCAGTGAAGATGACAAGCCTTGAAGACTTGAAGTCAAGTAATGAAGTGAATCTTAACATGAATGCTTTTCATATACATCACTAGATTACAGTAACAGGAAGCACCAATGGACAAAAAGCATTGGAAGAGAGGAAATAAAGCATATACATGAAGCCTCACATGGGTCTACACGACATCTTGCAAAATAATATAGTGGGAGAGAAATCGTTAGAGGTAGTTACCCTTAATTTCAAAGGAGAACAAAAAAAAAAAAAACAGAAGACAGAGATCAGAGGCTTGACGACATGGGAAGAGAGATGGTTAAGAGAAGGTATATTATCATGGGGAGTCACTCTTTGCTATTGATATCAAAATGGAAGAGAAATATCAGAAGCATGAAGACAGGGGGAGTAGCCCCAAAGAGAGTTACCCTTTTCCATTGATGTCAAAGGGGGAGAGAAACATGAGGAGAGAAAGATCGAGAGCATTGATCACAGGTGGAGCATGAGTGTTGTCATCAATGCTAAAGGGGGACATTATTAGAAATTTAGTTGTCATTGAATTCAGCCCTAGATGTCAACTCTAGAAGAATTCCAGAAGCATTGATGTGAACCATAGAAGAAGCATGTTAACCCAAGAAGAAGCCTCTATAAGTGATGGGTTTGTTTGAAGGAATAAGTGATGGGTGTATTTGGAGAATTCTCCAAAGTGGTCCCCTTATGGTGTAGCTCTAAGCATGGCCCTCATAGGAAGATGCTTTGAAGAAGCCTACAAGAAGCCTTGGAAACATGGCTAAGTGGTTAGGTGGTTGAGAAGCCCCAAAGCTATGCTCATGAAGCATGAAGATATTTGATGAAAAATAGGATGAAGAACATGTCCAATGCATGCAAAACCCTGGTAGTTGGATATTCCCTTTCATTTCGTTTCCAACGGTAGGTGGTACACCACGTGGTTCCTTGTGGTTAAGTAGATATGACCTCTTAAAGTTGAAATCCCTGGAGAACGATTAAGAAGCCCCTAAACAAATGCAACAAGAACTTGCAAGTCATTAATTAAAGATAAAAACAGTCATAACAAGAAAGTACAGGTCGACCCTAAAGTTAAGGAAATAAGTCACATAGAAAAGTATAAATACACTTCAAGAAGCCTCTCATTTGTACAAAAAATCAAGTTTATTGAATATTTATCTAGTGAGCAAGTGATCTATTGCCGAATTTTAGGTAGCAAAGGAGTGTGAAAGTGAAGTTTTGGAGCTACAGAGGAGAGTGAAGGGTTTTTTAGAAACCCTAATTTAACTGACCCCCGCGAGTCAAGCTTTGGGCGTCCTACAAAGCACTCCCGCAGGTTGTATGACACTCGTTACGTGAGGCCCTGGGATATGATTGTGTTCGTCCAGCAAGGCTGAGGTAAAATTCAATGAAGATGTTATCTTATGTTTGTTCAAGATGATATGCACCAGGTTGGTATGTTGGTATGTGATGATATGCATCAGGTATTCTACATGATAAAAAGGTATGTTTTCATTTGGTTTAAGGCTTGTATCATAGATTGTATGGCACATGCTTGAAGCATGTTTTGGAGGTTTTGGAGGTCTTGTTGGTACATGGATGCATAACAGACATGTCTTGGTGATATTATGGAATATCTTTGGTATATGGTTTGAGGGATATCTTTGTGATTTTGGCACATGCTTGAGACATATCCTTGGTACATAGTTCATGGATGTTATGGTTCATTGTTAGAGGCACATCTTGGATGAATGGTATATGTTTGGTACATGGTTTGAGGAATATCTATTGAGGCATGTTGTTGGTACATATATTGGATAAATATCTTTGGCAGATGGTTGAGGTACATTTTGGGATACTTGGATACATGGTTTGAGGCATGTATTGGCACATTGTTTGAGGTATATCATTGATGAGTTGAGATATGGTTGGTTGCACATTTTTTATGTTTTGGCACATGTTTTAGATACATATATTGGATGGTTGGGCACATTCTTAAGGCATGCTTTCGGCATATGGTTTGAGGAGCATCTTGGATATTGGGCACATGGTTTAAGATGTGCTTTGGTATATGTTTGCATGTTATGGTACATATATTGGTACATGGTTGATGGATGTTATGGTACATGTTTGAGGCATATCTTGGCTCATGGTTTATGGATATGACACATGCTTGTTACATGGATGATATGGTACACATGTCTTAGCATATGGTTTGATGCACATCTTGGTGATGGTCTTGGTATATGATCTATGTGAGTGGATTTGGTTATAGTTGATGATGAGATATCAATGTCAGTGACATTGACAAAGACGGTAAGAGGTATAGTAACAGGTTTAATGACAAGTTGATTATCCATGACAAGTTGATTATCAATGACAGGTTGATTATCAGTGACAGGTTGATTATCAGTGACAAGTTGATTATCAGTATCAGTGACAGTGATAGTGGCAATGACAGGTTGAGTCCCAATTTATATTTCAGGGCAAAAGGAAGGGGCAAGGAAAGGAGGTTGTAGCCTCCTTCAAATTGGAGCCAAAGTATACAAAGAGTTGGAGCTTCCTTAAGGTTGGATCCTACTAATCATGGGGTAATATCCTCCTTCTAGTTGGATCTGGAGAATTCAGGGAGTTGTAGCTTCCTTCAGGTTGGAGCCTATAAATCAGGGGGTTGGAGCCTGTAAATCAAGGGGTTGGATCCTCCTTCCAGTTGGAGCTAGAGAATTTGGGGAGTTGTAGCTTCCTTCAGGTTGGAGCTTGTAAACAGAAGGTTGGATCCTCCTTCCAGTTGGTGCTGGAGAATTTTGGAAGTTGGTGCTTCCTATGAATGTAATCTTTGATATATAAGAAAGCATTATGTGGCTTTCTTCCATTTGGGTTTCCATGTAAAACTTTGGTGTATTGTGCATATGTGGACATGATGTGATGCATTGTTTATGATTATATGTTTATTAAATGCATTCATAAGTGATAATTGATTGATAAACTTGATGATTACATGTTTTGATTAAAAGTGGTAAAAAGTTCTCAATATTGATTCACCCCCCCTCTCAGTATTGGTGAATATTCCAACAATTGGTATCAGACCGGGTCCTTCATAATCAATCTAACCACTTGAAGGTAGATCATGGAGAATGGATACTCAAAAAATGGAATACCGATGTTTAATGGTCGATATGGTCAGAAATATGACATATGGAGAACAAGAATGAAAGCATTTTTACATGCACAGGGGTATGATGTTTGGTACTCAGTTGTGACAGGATACATCGCTTCAAAGAAACCTCTGAAGATTGTATCCAAGAAGGAATTAAAAAGGAACAATAAAAGAGCAATGGATTCAATCCTGGAAGGATTATCTTATCCGGTAAAGAAAAAGTGGGACAATGTTCATCAACCAAAGATATTTGGGATAAGCTACATAATCTCTACTTTAAGAAATATCCTCTTGTCACAGAGCCAAAACATGTTGATCAAGATAAAAAAGATGTTGATATAGAACAACAAGAATGAATTTCATCATGTCAGAAAGATTCAAAAGAAGAAGAAGGTGAAGTAAATCTTGAAGCTAAACTAATCAATGCTTTAAGTGAGATAAGAAAAGAAAGGAAGGAAAATAAGTCTGTCAAGGAAGAATTGATCAAGCTAAAGGAGGGTTCTCATAATCTGAACAAAAACTCTGATGAAGTCCAACATATTATTGTAAATCTCAAAGTTCAGTTGGAGGAAGCCAAAGTGGTTGAAGAAACACTCAAAAATCAGTTGAAAGAGAAGCATTGTTTGGAAGCCGAAATACTGTCACTAAAAGAAGAAGCAAAGAAGAGAGAACAAATTTTGGCAAGTCACCTTTAGGAAAGATCAGAGGACTTAAACAATCTTAAGGAAGAATTCAGTCAACAAGAAAGAAGATTTGAAGAAGAAATCATCTCCTTAAAAACCAAACTTGAAGAAGAAAGAAGAATGGAAGAAGTAATGCAGAACCAGATGATAAGAAAAAAGAAGATTGTGAGAAGCTTAAGAAGAAGTTGTCTCATTAAGGGTAGAAGTTTACAAGCTCAACAAGAACTTGAAGAGCTCTCAAGTACTAGAAGATATTATCTGTTGTCAAAGGTCATCATTCAATAAAACAGGTGTTGGATACACTGGTGAGGCCTCATGTAAAGAAGATGCAATTACCAATCCCAGCAAGAACGTCGAAGACAGAGGAAGCTCCACACAGCTAGCAATGAAAGTTGAACAGAAGTGTTCCAGGTAGCCGGAAAACAAGAATGAAAAGAAGGCTAAGAACCATCATACATTCTCAAAGGAAGGAATTATGGTCAACAAGAGTCAAAGAGGAATGAATGTAGAAAAGACATATTTCAAATAAGACCTTCTACCTCCAGGTATCAAAGAATCTTCAATCATTGTGAAGGAAACAATAGAAGAGAAGATCATGATCAACCAAGGCATGAATTTAGAAGGACCACATCACAAACAAGATCGTTTTCTTTCAGGTATCAAAGTTTCTTTTATGGTTATTGTTTTACTTGTAATAACTTTGGACATAAAGATGTAGATTGCAGAGCCTATGGAAGAAATGTTCAAGCAAGAAATGTTTATATGGCTCCATACAATATTGAATGTATAAATGCCACAACTATGGACACATCGCATGTGATTGTAGAAGCATGATGGATAATTCCATGAAAGAAAACAATGATATCAGATACAATAAGATTTGGAAAAGAAAGCAAGAACAAAAAGAACAAGTAAATGAAGAACTCCCAAAAATCATACTCTCAGGATTTGCAGTAGTGAGAGATCATGACAAATCTACAGAAAAAAGGGAAGATATTGAGATTCATAATGATATTGCTGCAAAGAAGCTTGAAGTATTCTTCTAAGCCAACTAGCTTGGAGACTCCCAACAATGTGAATGATGAAGAGGGGGAGTCTAGGCAACAACAACTATTACAAGCGAGAGAAGTCTGAAGTGTTTGTTTGTAGAAGGCAGATTTAGAATGATTTGATGGCAGAGGTACATAATGTCTCATGACAGATTGGTGGACATATTTGATTTAGCTTGAGAAGCAGGACTATATGGTGATGAGTTGCAGCAGATTTGGAGAAGTGTTCGGAATAGTAAAGTGACATATAGGTCAACATCATGTGCAGTTTAGTAGCAGAGCCATGGACATTTTGTGACATATGGACAAAGATAATTTCATGATATATTTGGCAGGTCTAGAAGACAATACTTGACATGAACCGGAGAGGATACATGACAATGGATGAAAAGCATGAGCTTAGAAGGAATTTAAAAAAGGAAGATGGACTCATTGAAAAGCATATGACTCAGAAGTAAAGTGTATTGACAGATGAAACTAGCTAGGAAGGCAAGCAATGAAAGGCACAAAAAGACAGAGAGAAACCATCATGAAGAGTTATTCTTTCAAGAGAAGATTGTCGGTTGATTATGTCATTGATTTCAGTTCAGTGAAGATGACAAGCCTTGAAGAATTGAATTCAAGTAATGAAGTCAATCTTAAAATGAATGCATTTCATAGATTACAATAACAGGAAGCACCAATGGACAAAAAGCATTGGAAGAGAGGAAAGAAAGCATATACAGGAAGCCTCACATGGATCTACGTGACATCTTGCAAAAGAAGGCAGGGGGAGATAAATCACCAGAGTTAGTTACCCTTAATGTCAAAGGAGAACATAAACAACAAAATCATAAGAGAGAGAGAGAGATCAAAGGCATGAAGACAGGAGAAGAGAGATGGTTCAGAGAAGGTATATTGTCAGGGGGAGACACTCTTTTCTATTGATATCAAAAGGGAAGAGAAAGATCAAAAGCATGAAGATAGGGGAAGCATCCTAAAAGAGATTTACCCTTTGTTATTAATGTCAAAGGGGGGGAGAAACATGAGGAGAGAAAGATTAGGAGCATTGGTCACAGGTGGAGCATGAGTGTTGCCATCAATTCCAAAGTGGGAGATTGTTCAAAATTTAGTTGTCATTGATGTCAACCCTAGATGTCAACTCTAGAAGAAGTCTAGAAGCATTGATGTCAATCATAGAAGAAGCATGTTAACCCCAGAAGAAGCCTCTAGAAGTGATGGATTTGTTTGAAGGAATAAGTGATGGGTGTATTTGGAGAAGTCTCCAAAGTGGTCCACTTATGGCATATCTTTAAGCATGGCCCTCATGGGAATAAACTTTGAAGAAGTATACAAGAAGCCCTGGAAATATGGATAAGTGGTTAAGTGGTTGAGAAGCCCCAAAGGTGTGGTCATGAAGCCCAAATCTATTTGAGGAAAATGAGGATGAATAACATAGCACATGCATGCAAAACCCTCATAGATGGATAGTCCTCATCATGCCATTTCATATAGTAGGTGGTATGCCACGTGGTTCCTCACGGTTAAGGAGATATGACCTCTTGAAGTTGAAAGCCCGGAAGAATGGTTAAGAAGCCCCTAAATTGTTGCAACAAGAAGTTACAAGTCATTAATTAAAGGGTAAAATGTTCATAAGAAGAAAGTACAGGACAACCCTAAATTTAAGGAAATAAGTCACTTGGAAAAGTATAAATACACTTCAAGAAGCCACTCATTTGTACATAAAAGCAAGTTTATTGAATATCTATCAAGTGAGAAAATGATCTATTGGCGAATATGAGGTAGCGAAGGAGTGAGAAAGTGAAGTTTCAGAGCTATAGAGGAGAACAAAGGGTTTATGAGAAACCCTAATTTAACTAACCCCCTCGGGTCAAGCTTAGGGCCTCCCACGAGGCACCCCTATGGGTTGTATGACAATCCTCACATGATGCCCTAGGAGATGACTGTGTTTGTCCAATAAGGTTGAGGTAAAATTCAATGAAGATGTTATCTTATGTTTGTTGAAGATGATATGCACCAAGTTGGTATGTTGGTTTGTGATGATATGCATTAAGTCTTCTACATGATAGAAAGGTATGTTTTCATTTGGTTTAAGGCTTTTTATCATAGATGGTATGGAACATGCTTGAAGCATGTTTTGGAGTTCTTGTTCATACATGGATGCATACGAGACATGGTATATGTTTGGTACATGGTTTGAGGCATATCTATTGAGGCATATTGTTGGTACATTTCTTGGATATATATCTTTGGCACATGGTTGAGGTGCATTTTGGGATACTTGGATACATGGTTTGAGGCATGTATTGGCACATTGTTTGAGGTATATCATTGATGAGTTGGCATATGGTTGGCTGCACATTTTGATGTTTTGGAACATGTTTGAGATACATATCTTGGATGGTTTGGCACATGCTTAAGGCATGATTTTTGCATATGGTTTGTGGAGCATCTTGGATATTGGGCACATGGTTTGAGATGCACTTTGGTATGTGTTTACATGTTATGGTACATATATTGGTACATTGTTGATGGATGTTATGGTACATGTTTGAGGCACATCTTGGCACATGGTTTATGGATATGACACATGCTTGTTACATGGATGATATGGCACACATGTCTTAGCATATTGTTTGATGCACATATTGGCGATGGTCTTGGTAGATGATTTATGTGAGTGGATCTCATTATAGTTGATGATGATGTTGATGATGAGATATCAGTGACAGATATAGTGACAGTAATAGTGACAATGACACCGATAGAGACACTGAGAGGGACATTAATAGGTTGGACGACATGTTGATTATCATTATCAGTGAGAGTGGCAGTGGCACTAACAGGTTGAGTCTCCATTTATATTTCAGGGCAGAAGGAAGGGGCAAGGAAAGGGGGTTATAGCCTCCTTCTAGTTGGATCCAGAGAATACAGGGAGTTGGAGATTCCTTCAGGGTGGAGCATGTAAATCAGGGGGTCGTAGCCTCCTTCCAGTTGGAGCTGGAGAATTCAAGGAGTTGTAGCTTGCTTCAAGTTGGATCTTGCAAATCAGGGGGTTGGAGCCTCTTACCAATTGGACCTGGAGAATTTGGGGAGTTGTATATTCCTTCATGTTTGAGTCTATAAACAGGGGGTTGGATCCTCCTTCCAGTTGGTGATGGAGAATTTTGGAAGTTGGTGCTTCCTATGAATGTATTCTTTGATATATAAGAAAGCATTTTGTGGTTTTCTCCCATTTCGGTTTCCACGTAAAACTATGGTGTACTGTGTATCTTTGGATATGATGTGATGTATTTTTTGTGGTTATATTTTTGTTGAATGAAATCATAAGTGATAATTGATTGATAAACTTGATGATTACATGTTTTGATTTAAAGTGGTAAAAAGTGCTCAGTACTAATTCACCCCTCCTCTTTGTATTGGTGAATATTCCAAAAAAGGTGGACCAAAATCCTAGAGCAAGGATGGCCTAGCCCAGGACAACCAGTCCAAGGCACAAGCTAAGAAGGATCACGAGAAATCAAAGAAGGACATTGGAAAGTGGTGTGAGTTCCACAAAATCCCTTGGCACAACATTGATGAATGTCACTCCAAACAATCATTGTTGGCTGAGATGAAAGCCTCAGAGTTAGATGTCGACTTGAAATCTGATTCAAAATTGGATAAGGAAAAATGGATCATTGATGTAGAATCCAGTGTCACCATCGTTACCACGAAATTCTAGCCAAAGGAACCAAAAAAGGCTAAAGAAGGGGAGAGCCTCTTCCACTCGCAAATGTGGGTGAAGGGGACCCCACTCCATTTCATTGTTGACAGTGGTAACAATAAGAACCTAATAATAGTAGAGTTCGTCAAGAGGTTGAACCTAATAACAACACCGCACCCTCAACCATACACCATTGATTGGCTCAGCCAGGTGTTGACTCACAAACTCGCAAACTAGGCACCAACCTGCAAATGGTTGCAAGGCATAATTTAATTTTTTCTTACTATCCAAGATATATAAATATTTTAACTATAGGTGGGGCCCCCTAGGAAGAAGAACGGATGTTTAATTTCAATTATCTCTAGGAACGAATCTCACCACCTTATGGAAATGGTCTCATTAACCTTATGCAGTGATAATGTTTCCTTTTTCATTTGACTATGGGATTTACTGTCGATCTGGTTGAACAAAAAAAAGAAAGGTTATGTTCATAAAAACTTCAAAAGATCCTCTTTCCAGCACACATTCAACTCATAAATAGCATTAATGCTTTTACTGTTGGCAAATTCGGTGAACAGGCAGCATAATCTTGTCATTGATGGCAAGTACAACATTGAAGATGACAGGCAAACAGAAGACAAGTTTAGAGAGGTGAATGATCGAAAGTAGTGAGTGCCCGCAGCGAGAGCCGTTAGATTTGGTGCAGAGTTGCCGACAGTCGTCGGATCTGTGGAAGTTGCACGAAGGATAAGCTCCCATGAACAAGAGGAGAGGTTTCATCGGAGAATCGGGAATCGGAGTTTCACGAGTCTCGTGCACAATTACAA
>SNQJ01S0036883.1:33873-57033 GCA_010110895.2 Picea sitchensis
CACCTATCAATACGATTTACTTCTGTGTCATATGCTTTACAATGAGTCCATCTTCCTTTCTACAATTCCTTCTGAGCTCATGCTTTTCATCCACTGTAATGTATCCTCTCTGGTTCATGTCATGTATTGTCTTCTAGACCTGCCAAATATCTCATGAAATCATCTTTGTCCATATGTCAAAAAATTGTCCATGACTCTGCTACTCAACTGCACACGATGTTGACCCATATGTCACTTTACTATTTTGAAGAATTCTTCAAAACTGTTGCAACTCATCACCATATATTCCTACTTCTCAAGCTGAATCAAATATGTCCACCAATCTATCATGAGACATTTTGTACCTCTGCCTTAAAATCATTCTAAATCTGCCTTTTGCAAACAAACACTTCAGACTGCTATGATCTGTAATAGTTGCTACTGTTTAGACTCCCCCTCTTCATCATTCACATTGTTGGGAGTCTCCAAGCTGGATGGCTTAGAAGAACACTTCAAGTTGCTCTGCAGCAGGATCATTTTGAATCCCAAATCTTCCTTTTTGCCTGTATATTTTTCATGAACTCACACTACTACAAATCCCGAGAGTATGATTTTTGGGAGTTCTTCATTCACTTGTTCTTAATTCACATGTTCTTCATTCTCCTACTCTTCATTCACCTTCTCTTCATTTACATGTTCTTTTTGTTCTTTCTTTCCTTTCTAAACCTTCTTGTATATGATATCAATGTTTTCTTTCATGGAAGTATCCATCATGCTTCTACAATCACGGGCTATGTGTCCATAGTTGTGGCATTTGTGACATTTAATATTGTATGGAGCCACATAAACATTTATTGCTTGAATATTTCTTCCACATGCTCTGTAATCTACAAATTTATGTCCAAAGTTATTACAAGTAAAACAATAACCATAAAATAAACTTTGATACCTGGAAGAAAATGATCTTCTTTGTGATGTAGTTCTTCTGAATTCATGCCTTGGATGATCACGATATTCTCGTCCATTGTTTCCTTCAAAATGATTGAAGCTTTTTTGATACATGGAGGTAGAATTTCTTCTTTAAAATACGTCTCTTTTGCATTCCTTCATCTTTGACTCTTGCTGACCACGATTCCTTCCTTTGAGAATGTCTACATAGTTCTTATCCTTCTCTTCATTCTTCTTTCCCGACAAACTGGAACACTTCTCTTCAACTTTCATTGTTGGTTGTGTGGAGCTTCCTCTCTCTTTGATGTTCTTGCTGGGATTGGTATTTGCATCTTCTTTACATGAGGCCTCACTAATGTATCCAACACTTGTTTTATTTAATTTTGACCTCTGACAATAGATAATATCTTCTAGTGCTTGAGATTTCTTCAAGTTCTTATTGAACTTGTCGACTTCTACCCTTAATGAGACGACTTCTTCTTCAATCTTCTCACAATCTTCTTTTTTCTTCATCACCTGGTTCTTCATTACTTCTTCCATTCTTCTTGATTCGTCAAGTTTGAATTTTAAGGAGATAATTTCTTCTTCAAATCTTCTTTCTTGTTGTCTGAGTTCAACCTCTAGCTTGTTTAAGTCCTCAGATATTTCCCTAAGGTGACTTGTCAAAAATTATTCTCTCTTCTTTGCTTCTTCTTTTAGTGACACTATTTCGGCTTCCAAACACTGCTTCTCTTTCAATTAATTCTCTCTTATTTGCTTCTTCTCTATTCTTTTCTCTAATACTAGTAATCTGAATTATATCGAGAATGACATGAGGGCATAGATATAACAAGGAAACACACATGCTTCTCATGGGCATAACTTAGATATAACAAGGAAACACACATGCTTCTCATGGGCATAACTTAGATATAACAAGGAAACACTCAGAGATATTTCAAGAAACAAAATAATATAGTTAAACTCATATTCTATTAATCATTGTTTGGAATACAAAAGACCGTAAAATGCAAAACAAACAACTTATCTAGAATGGTGTTATCTTTTCCTTGAAGAGAGAGATGTGTTGGTTATGCTCATTTGCGAAGAAACTGATCAAAAAGAGGCTGAAAAGACCTTTTAACATAAAACATCAATGCGAAAATCATAAACATCCAAAACGCTAAGCCCACAAGATGAAATGCCAAAAGGTTGTGGGCTCCAATGTGGTTAGTTGATACATCAACTTCACAGGGGCATAACGTTTGCATACGATCTTCGTTTGGGGCGCTTGATAGCCCGTCGAAAAGGTCTAGTCAAGAAGTACACATTCCAAATGGCCTAGATCTTCCTTAGACTGCATGGTAGGCGACATCGTGCCAAAAAAATCGTTCAGGGCCTCAAAATGGCCCCAAAAGTTTGGGAACCAAAAAACTATAGAAAAACTACCAAGATGTGGAGCCATTCTGAATTAATGGAACAAGTAGATGGCCACGAATATCCACCTAGATCATTAATGGAGCAGGGTCTTCTTTTTTTTGTGTAGGCCAGGGGTTACAACAGGTGTTCCCATTATCCCCTTATCTATTTCTACTAGTTTTTGATCAAGCCATTAATGAATCCACTCAAACTCATCAACTATAGAGTGTTTGGAGAGGACGTGGAGTGTCTCTCACACACATATTGTTTCTAGATGACATTTTTATTTTATGTCACTACCTGAAAACGAAGGGCGAGGTCCTCAAAGGTATTATGGATCTCTTTTGTGATGCATATAGTATGTTGATCAACATTGGAAAATTTGATGTCTATTTTCCAGAGTGTGATGTGGTTATTCGACAAGAGATGGCCAATATTTTTTCTTACCCCTCTTTCGATCTTTCTAATGGATTGAAATACTTGGGGTATCATCTCAAGCCAAATTACTACTCCATAACTGATTGGGGATGGTTTGTATCGAAAGTAGAGAAGTGGATTTGTATGTGGTGCAATAGATGGATTTCTAGGGCTAGTCATCTCACTCTCGTCAAATCGGTGATCGAAGCCATTTCGGTCTACTGGCATTTGTTGGTGAAAATTCCCAAAGGAATCTTGGTCAAGATTAGAAATTTGTGTTATAATTACTTATGGAAAGGCACCATGGATTATCTCGACTCCCATATGGTTAGTTGGAAGGCTCTTTCTCGTCATAAATCGACTAGTCTGATCCAAATTATTTTGAGAATGAAATGAAGGCGGAAATATAATAAGCAAATACATAGATATATTTCTAGAAACACAAAGATACAATAATGCATAATTTTTATTAATGACAGAAATGTATAGAAGCTGTAAAAATACAGAGTGGATGAACATGCTAGAATGGTGGAAACTTATCTTTGAGAAGAGATGTGATGGCTACACTCATTCACAAGAAGAAGATGATGTTTACAATGAGGCTCCAAAGGCATTTTTAACAAAAATAAAATCCAAAACCCTAACCTCGGAAGATGAAACTCCAAAAGGTTTGTGGGCCCCGATTGGGGTAGTTGATACGTCAACTTCCCGAGGGCATAACTTTTGAATACGATCTCCGTTTGGGGCACACGATAGTTCGTTGGAAAGGTCTATCCGAGAGGAATGCATTTTGACCAAGTCCAAGCAAGAGCCTTTAGCTATTTGTTTTTTCACCAAATAAAAAAAAAAAAAAAACATCATTTAGGGCCTCAAAATGGCCCTAGAAGTTTGGGACCCGAAAAACTGTAGAAAAAATGCCAAGGTGGAAAATTGTATTTCGAGCCAGTGGAATAGGTGGGTGGCCACCAATATCCACTTGGATCATAGTGGGTGGGGTCTTAAGGATCTATTCCTCTTTGGAAAATCTATGGCGTCCAAGACTCTATGATTTTTTCTCACTGTTATATAGTTATTTTCCACCTAATCACCTAATGGACATCATCTAGAGGTTAGCAGGTCAAGACACTCAATTATGTCACTTTTCCCTTGAGTTTGAAACATATTTTTGTCTATTCATTGGTTGTTCCTTTGAAACTTGTGACCTAAAGTTGATGGTCACAAGTTTCTCTCTTGCATGTCGCGACCGGTCATGAACTACCAAAATTCAAGGCATGATTGGGTTTGTTACGCCCCAATTAGGATTGGTTGCAAAGAGATTTGATCAAAGATCAAATTTCTCGTAATACGACCTCAAGAAGCTTGTTATTTTGAGTGTCTAATATTTATCCACCATTCTATCTCTATAATCATATATATTGGAGGTCTCTCATGGGAAAAGGGGAGGAAAAGAAAGAGTAAACTTATACTGTCGAATTTATCATAGAGCTTGGGAAAGGAGATTGGAAAGAGCTTCATCAAGTCAGTTGATTGTAAGTTGTAAGCCTCTTAATTTATTAATAGAAGATGCACATGACTTTCCCCTCTATTGAATTGTATATGGTTATTATGATTCTTATAGAGAGTTAGTATTTTCATGCTTTCATGTTATATTATTAGATCTGCCATTAATTCATATAGGTTATATTTGATATTGTGAGAGGTATACGTTTGTGTTTCCATGTGTGTAGATTCACGTTTGTGAAACTAAAGGACATTTTCAAAAGAGTGAACAACCAAGGAGCGTGCAGGGACAACCGTCGATTTTACAAGTAAGCCTCTTATTCTATTACCTCACAACTCCATGCATGTATGATTAAGATCTAGGAAAGTCTGTCGTCTGCATCTCTATTCTGTCTTAGGTCTAGGAAGAGCCTAAGGGAGATAACTCATGCAGGGTACAATTATACTACAACACACTCACGACATCCACTGGGGATGTCATTACCGTTTATCTAGTTTCTTCCTTAGTTTCTTTAAATCTATTTTTTCAAGATCCTTGCCTGTTTAAGCCCCATTTTTTGTTTTCATTTTTCCAGTAAGTCTTTTCCGAGCCTGTTTGAAATTTTCCAGTCCCAGATATGATAGATAAGCCTTAGATCTATTAATTTTTTCATTTGTATGATCATGGTCACAGGTTTTCTGTGCACACAAAGCAACCCTATCAGTTGTGGTCACGTGTTTCTCCATTCCATCACATGACTGCCAAAAAATTGCACTATGCAGTGCGACTAGTGGTTGTGGTTGCAGTGTGCTCCCATACAACTAGTGATTGGTCACTATGTATTAACTAACAAAGCACGACCAATCACTAAAAGGCCATTTCCTGAAGGGCCATCCTTCAAATGTAGCCTAGATCCGTCTTCTGTCTTTCCTATAGCCTTATAGATCTTCCCTGGATCTGTTTCACCAATCATTGCTCCAATTTCTTTTCGACTCAGTTGATTTTTTTTTTCTTTTGTGTGCCATCTGTTTGATGGATTCAAAGGACTTCTTGTTTTTGTGGGTACGGTTTGGATTCTCCAACCTCATTCCCTCAAGATTATAGTGCTAGTGGTACCCATATAAGAAATTCCATTTGCTTTTAAAGATCTTTTGGGTTTTCCTTCAAGATTTGTTTTCATTGTTTAAACAAAGCAAACTCTTGATTTTCCATCTCTTTTCCAGGTCTTCTTGAAATTCTTGCTTTATTTGTAATACATCGTTTTAGATTGTTTATAATCTCTCCGATATATTGTTGCCCATTTTTTTTATTTGTGTGATGCAAAAGGTATAATTTTTCTTTTGATGAGCATAATCTTAAAAAAAAAAAAACAATTAAAAAAAAAGAGTTTTTCATTGAATTTTAAGAATAATTCAGTTACGAGTCTTTGGTTCACTAAGTGGAATTGAAAGTTGCATTGTTAAAAAAATTTCAAGGAAAAAGTTTGATTTCATTAAGGAATTTTATTCGCATTGGTGCATATATTTCATTGAAAAAGAAAAAGCTCCCTCCCTTTCCCTCAAGTAGTTCTTCATCGAACAATTTTTTTTCATTTTTGCATACATTTTTCTTTTGGGATTGGTATTGAGTCAAAACACCATCAAGTTTCATTATGTTCCCTTTGAGTAAACAATAGCCATTTAAAATTAAGCGCAATTAAAAGAAATTAGAACATTTTTTGGTTGATAGCAAACCGACAATAGCTTAGGATCTAGGGCCTTGCAATAGGTTTGGAGAGTTAATTCTCCAAGGCCACCAAATGAGACTATGAGAATTAATGAGCGAAAATCCATTAGTAACAAAACCGGTTCGCCTCACACGTGAGTTAAGCACTAGGTTAAGCTAATCAAGTGGTTGAGATATCCCCTCTCCATTTGCTTAGTGGGACTACTTCATGTATTGGGGGTTTCAAGATGTGGGCGTCCCAGGAGTTACTCTAATGTTCTCGAAATTTTGGGTGCCAAAAATCGACCTGGTATTCCCTACCCACACGATAGTCTTGATTGACGACTGTTCCCCCCAATCACATGTTTGTGAAGTGGTAACCTTACTAGCTCGTATTAGGTAACTACATAGGTGACTACAACAGGGAATCCTTGTGGTACCTGAGGCAGATGTTGAATCTCTGCTTCAACGAACCAGGGAGGGTATTGTCCCGTGAGATCTTACTTTCACCTTGGGGAGATGTTTTGTGATGGTTATCATAACTGCTTCTCATATCTTCACTGACGAATTGACATACCGTCTTTGGAAGACCCTCGAAGCCACTGATTTTCCTGCTTGATATCTCATATTTGGCTAGGTGTGTGCTCTATGTATTGGTTTCATAGTTGGCCATATGATTGATTTTTGATTTATTTAAGTCTTTTGTCTTATCCGTTGTAGATGACTTACCCCATTGTCGTTTTAGAAGAATGCTAGATTTAGTCTGGAAATATCCTATCAAGGTGAACGACTAATTGTCCGATGACCGATCACCCATCCTCGTCCTCAACCTGAGTTAGATGGTCCCCAACTTTTTGTACGTAATCTACCCTATTATTTTTCTTGAACTACCATTGGGTCATCCATACCTGATTACGAATATCTACGACTATTTTCCAGATAACGGATGAGTTCGACATCCGAGGAAACCAATACTACTAATGTGGAAGATCATGTAACAAGAGACAATCCATCTAGACCCATAACCATAAGAGAAGGTTATCTTAATCCTCCTTCCAACACTCCTTTACCCAAATTTTTCCCCCACGTTGTAGGGCGAAAACACTATCTTGATAGTCACCTTTTTTCAACTTTAAATACACCCATGTCGAGTGGCAACACTGCTTCCACCTCTCCACTCTCTACCCCCACAGTGTCAATCATGCCAAGTGGTAAACTAGCAAATCTACTTATGCCATCCACTAGTGGACTTGGGAATCCACTTCTATCATCACTTAGCGGAGTAGGGAACCCACTTTTATCATTAGTAGGTGGAGCTAGAATTCCACCTTTATCATTAGTAGGCGGAGCTGGAACCCCACCTACATCATCAACTAGTAGCATGAAATCCACTTGTTACACCATCCCAAGTACCGTTTTCTCTTTGGAGTCACCCTATAACTCACCCAGTTTCATCCAATACCCCTACCTCTAGTTCACAATTCAATGTAGGACAAAGTTCTGCAGCTAATCCAAGATGTGGTTTTGTCTTTTCTTCTAGAAACCCACCAACTGGCCAAAGCGCACCTAGTATTGGCTTCCCATTTGGATGGAATTGGAATAATGGAATTAGTGCTAATCAACCTGGCGAGAATCCTTTCCCTGGGGACAAAAATGTCCCTTGAGGGACTCCCTCCCTAGGGGGCAACACTGTCCTATGGGGTACTCCCAACGCCGGGGGTAGTAATACCCCTGGAATCCCTCCCTTCCTCGAAGGTAACAGTCCCCTTGTCTTAGGAACCCCCCATTGTCCGGGAGCACTAATCCTCCCGGTAATGTACCTTTTCCACAAAACATCCCTAGAAATGTTCCTTTGACTGGGGGCACCAATCCCCCAAATATTCCACAACATGGGGGTGCTTATATGCCAATGGGAAATCCTTACTAGGGAAGTGGTTATATACCTATACAAAATCCTTATCAAGGGGGTATATACCAACAGTGAGTATATGGGAGGGCCATATGGTCCCTTTGATCTCAACATGCCTTTACCTTTAGACCGAAATCCATTTCCAAACACTCATTTGCCTTTTTTGGCTACTTTGGAATTACCCGATTTATCTAAACTCATGAACTATCCCATAGTGCACAATCCCACTTGGCCAACCGTTCCAGTCAAAATTCCAGTAGACATTTCAAAATTCGATGGCAAGATAGGAGAATTTCCCACCACACACATTATGACTTATCATTTGTGGTGTGTCTCCAACTCTTTGTTGGATGACAACATCCATTTACGTCTTTTCCCTCACACCTTAATTGGAAACACCTCAAAGTGGTTCATTGAACTACCAACTGCTTCATTTAACAACTTTAACACTTTGGCTATGGATTTTTTGACCCATTTCCAATTACCCATCCGGTACGAAACAAGGATAGATCTTCTGACCTCATTACATCAGAACGTCGCCAAACATATCTTGGACCACATTCACGAGTGGAGGCAACGAAGAAGACTCATTAAATCCCCATTTCATGGTCGACTCTTGGCTGATTGGTTTACAAAATCATTATTGCCTCCCATCGCCAAAGATGTTGCCATGTTTGAAGCCATAACTGAGGAGAAGGCTATTTTTCGTGCCCAACACTTATATCTAATCTATTCACAGTCAAGTACACTATATGACCTCATTACTCATGCTCCTTGACCTACAACGGGACCCCATGCCGATGGTGTGGTTGGTCCCATCTCTTCCACCACAGTTGGCCAACTAACTGGGAATCTTAGTTAATTGACCATAGCTAGAAATCCCACCTATTCTATGCCCACAATCACTTTGACATCGACCCATACTTAGACCTCTGAGGTAAACACAATGCATTCCACCACACCCAAGAACCCACAACAATCTAGAAGGATGAAGAAAAATAATAACAATAAGAAAAAGAAGAATTCTTCTAAACAGACAGACAAAAAAACCCAAGACCGCAATGTTGGGGGTGTTATCACATGAACTTGTCAGAGTCCTGTGGGTTTGTGGTTTCTACCTAATTATGTAGTTTTTACCTGTTTCTATACTTTTCACAAGCCGAGTCTTGAAGTTTTTCCCCCTTCGGCCGATAAAATCATTTTCTGTTTTCCCTTGTTTGTTTGTGTGCCCTGGTCTCCTTGTTTTCTCAGCTTGCAGCCAGTCGTCCAAATCCTTGATCGTACAGGTCAAAGCCATGAACACAAAGTGCAGTTTTCTTAAACAGTCTGTTTCGATATTGAAGCATAAGCAAAAGACAGTTTTAATCTTTCAGCGACAAAGATTCTGGGAACAGTCCAGATCAGTGGCTAATGGACGTTCAGGAGTGAAAACTTGCGTGAAGTATAGCGCCAGAACAAAAGGCCCCGAAGTGAATACGATCCATTGATTTTAAAGGGGACAGATGGCAGTTTATCTAAGCCTTCGGGGAAATGAGCTTCGAGAGATTTGAAATGAGAAGTACTTAGAAGTCCCGAAGGCCCGAAGTCCTGGAGACCTGAAGTGGATCTCGGTTGTCCAAATCCATAATGCCATGCGTCATTATATCCTTAGTTCCGAAGGTTTTGCTTAGAGGGAAATGTGGTTTGAGAATTGAAATTCTCGAAGGCTGATTCATGAAGTAGATCTCAGCCGTTTATTCGAAGAGGGAAGATCCAATCCGTCGATCTAAAGCGCCAGAGCTGGGCCGTTGATCAGGAAGCCTCATATTAGATCACAAGATCAATGGTCATACTCCATTGCGGGGTTGGAAGGTGCGCACATTTTAAAATTTTAAGGGCGACCCGTAATTGGAATCGTGGTTTTTGGAAAGGGATGGGTGGCGGTTCATGGTGAATTGCGGGGACAAAAGCGGTTTTCTTTCAAACCACCCTTGGTTGTGCCCACAATCACGCAGTTTCATAGGATCATGGCCTAGGTCACATTGAATATGGAGTGATGGAGAGGAGCTGCACCAAAGAAAGAAAGCATCCGTATTGGTCACAAGGAGATCTGCTTGGCCTCGGGACATCGAGATTGAATAATAAAAAAAAATCGTATGGAACGGCCTGGAAACATTCATGCATGTCAGGCCCTGTCCTGATCCCGATAAAGGTAGTTATTGAAGATTGGGGGTGGAATTTGAGACCTTGTCTCACCCCATAAATGGAAAGCGTTGCAGAGCGCAACCATGAAGGCATGCTAACGATCTGAAGCTTCCTTATTGGCAATTTTTCCTGTAAAGCACATAACTGCGCCTGCTCGCGTCTAACATGAGAAAACTTGCACAATCTGACAGAGCAAGTGCTGAATGAAGGCTTTGAAGGCAGT
This sequence comes from Picea sitchensis, assembly GCA_010110895.2. Classification (NCBI taxonomy): domain Eukaryota; kingdom Viridiplantae; phylum Streptophyta; class Pinopsida; order Pinales; family Pinaceae; genus Picea; species Picea sitchensis. The sequence continues at coordinate 44,116 of SNQJ01S0036883.1, forward strand.
GGTCCGATCAAACTCCTCGTGGTTGCAACATTTCTAGGTATTTATAGACAGTTTTTTTATTTTGTTAAGGTCGAATGGTTGAGCTAGGCTCCCTGCTATTGTAATATTTTGATGAAGAACATTGGTTCTCTGGTTATGTACTTAATTTGAGACTTCTTGATTAATCTAAGTCAGCTTCTCTTACTCCATCTTATTTACCTCTGATACTGAGAGATTTCATGAATTACTGATTCACATGGATTGTTGTGACTGTATTATGATGAATGTTTGATTATAGTGTTGTTATGATTTCTTTCATTTTCCTTGAAATTTTAATCCAAGAGGATCTTGTGTTTGAATTTTTCCTCCTTAGGCTGCTTGAAGACCTGATGTCCATAGCAGACCTCTACACCTTTCTCGCCAAATTCTTCCTTCTACTCACCTTTACTCCAACTTACTGACTGAAGTTAATCCAAGACCTCAATTGCTTGTGCATGCTAGTCCATATTTCTAAGTTAGAACGTTATTATCATTGAGTCTTCTCCATTTGACCACCTAAAACTCATTTACATTTACTGTATAAACTGATGGGTACTAGGCTTACCTTATATGCAATATGAAGGTGACTTCTAGTGCTAACATTTCAGGCACCGTTGCCGGGGATGAATTGAAGACTTTTCCTTGGGATAGAACGACAAAGAATCTCTAATTCTGAAGGTGCATCAGATATCAGTACCATTGAAGATTGCAACTTGCACCTAGTGACTCCATTGTTTCAGTTCTGGCTCCTAAAGGAAGACACACGAGGTCCACTTCACTGCTACCTCTAGCAACACATGAAGCTGACCTAGAGGAAATTATTAGAAAGGGAAATACCGCTCAAAAATGTACCTCCATTGTTGTACCAAGTTTTTCTGATAATTTGCATAATCCCTCTTTACAAACTCCAGTAACTGTTTCTGATTCTCCTATTATGCAAACTATTGGAGTTTCAAGAAATTTGAGTTTTGGGAGTTTTCCTGCTGATTCATCCCTTCCTATTCTTGGTTTGGAAGGAGAGAGATTAGACACCCCTTTCTCCCACGAAGTTGTGAAGTGGAAGGAGAGAGCTTTGACCTTAGAAGACTTTCCTACTCCAGAATTTACTACTCCTCCTCCTATTAGAGTTGCTGTAGTTACAAAAGGGGAAACCTTTGTTACCTCTAGCCTCTCATCTTTATCTCCCAACACTCATCCTTTTCCTTTTTCTCCCAGAAGCACTGCCCTAGTTTCACCTGTCCAAACTCCATCCCCTCTGGGTTCCCCTCCAGTTCACATCCCAATGGCAGGTTCTAATCCCCCCAAAAGTAGAATGGATGTTATAGTGGCTACTAGGTACACCCTTCTTGTTTTGCCTCAGCCTCTGAGTGCTCTCCTAGACGATGGCTACCTTAAACAATTTCCCAAGTTCACAGGTGAGGGAGATATAACCACAGAGGAGAACCTTGCATGCTTCTACAGTTATGCTGACAATTATGTCATTGTGATTGAAGATGTATGGATGAGAATTTTTGTTCATTGCCTTGATGGAGAGTCCAAGAAATGGTTCAGGGCTTTGCCCCTTGGATCTATTGATGGGATTGAAGCCCTTGATGAAGCCTTCTTAAAGGATTGGGGTGATATAAAGGATTTCCTTTACTATATTACAGAGTTCGGATCACTAAAGAAAGGGGAAGGGGAATATGTTTCTGACTTCTCAAAGAGGTTTAATATAATGTATAATAAAATTCCCACTGATATTAAGCCCACATAAACCTCTGAAAAGATTACTTATTCTAGTGTGTTTGACCCTGATTTCTGCCTCCTGTTAAGAGAAAGAAGAGCTACCTCCTTGGCTCATATGCAAGATGCAACCATTGAAGTAGAATCTAATATATTGGCAGTTGATAAGGTTAGGAGTAAGGCTGATAGAGACAGAAGAAAAGGTAGGTATAAAGGTTCAACTTATAGTTCCTTTGCTACCCCCCCTCAAACGGATGAAGTAACCAAACTACTAAAGTCACTTTCTTCTAGGATGGAAAGATTCGAATTGGGAGGAAAGCAGAGCTAGAGAAATCCCCAAATTGCTGATAATAGGTGTAGTTTCAAGAGACCAATTAATACCCCTCAGACCATCCAGAGAGATCAGAGAAACAAGGATTGATATGATAAGAAAATCCAAATTCCTCTCCAAATAACCTGGTTACCGATGAAGATGGAGAGGAAGAATATTTTGATCCTGAGATCCATTGCCTTGGAGATACCTCTTCATCCCCTCATTTAACTCAGTTTGCATATGAAGAAGCCCTCATGAGTAATCAACTGAATGAGCTGAGTAAAGGAGAAAAGACCAGCAATGATCTGAATAGATATAACCTCCAATCCAAGAAGAAGGAAGGAAATCCTGACACTCCTGAACGACCTGCTAGAGCTGAGAAACCTACTAGAGATATAGCGGGCATCAAAAAAGAAAGGAAGGCACATAGCCCCCCACTACTGGTCAAAATTCTTGTCTTAGAGGTGAAGGAGATTCTGAACCCTCCCTCCCCTTATAGCTTTGAGGATGAGATTCAAAATATTAGAATCCCTGTACCTCTCTCAGAGTTAGTCAAGCATGAGGATTTCAGAAGGTGCCTATCAATTTTTTTCCAGCCCGAACCTGCATCTCACTCCACAGACTCATTTAACCTCCAAGATGAAAGGACAACTGTCATATTAGGGCCTTTGCTAGAGGATAGAGACGACTCCCCTCCCTTATACACCTCATTGAACATCCATGATAAGGTGTTGCATAACTGTTTGATGGATTCAGGGGCATCTCACAATATTGTGCCTAAGATTGTCATGGAAGAGCTCGGGTTGGAGGTTACAAAAGCCTACCACGACTTGTATTCTTTCAACTCTAGGAAGGTAAATTTCCTTAGGGTTATCAAAGACCTGGTCATTTCTTTGTTCCAGCTGCCAATGAAGAGTGTGGTCATGGATATCATAGTGGCTGATGTTCCCTGTAAGTTCGGGATGCTCTTATCTAGATCTTGGATAAAGAGACTGGGGGGAACCTTGCATATGGACCTTTCATACACCACCATTCCTACGTACGGGGGTGAACAAAGGAGACTTTACAGGGAAGCTCAGTTGACCTACATCATTAGTGATGAAACAAATCCCACCAACCATCCTATTTTTTTCTCTTGACACTGATTTGGGATCCAACATATTCCAGCTCACTAATGCTCCTGAACCTCCTCTTGAAATAAAAAAGCAACCCATCACTTTTTGTGAAACCCCTCCTCCAACTACCTCTGTTTGGAAGATGTTCTTTGATGGAGCCTCTTCTAAGGAAGGTGCTGGAGTGGTTGTTGTTTCACCTTATCAAGAGACTATAGCTTTGTCCTACAAGCTAGAATTTGAGGCTATCCAAACTTTGCCACTCCCTAGATCCAAGAAAGAAGTTCAGTATTTCTTGGGGAAAATTAATTTTCNGTGGTCATGGATATCATAGTGGCTGATGTTCCCTGTAAGTTCGGGATGCTCTTATCTAGATCTTGGATAAAGAGACTGGGGGGAACCTTGCATATGGACCTTTCATACACCACCATTCCTACGTACGGGGGTGAACAAAGGAGACTTTACAGGGAAGCTCAGTTGACCTACATCATTAGTGATGAAACAAATCCCACCAACCATCCTATTTTTTTCTCTTGACACTGATTTGGGATCCAACATATTCCAGCTCACTAATGCTCCTGAACCTCCTCTTGAAATAAAAAAGCAACCCATCACTTTTTGTGAAACCCCTCCTCCAACTACCTCTGTTTGGAAGATGTTCTTTGATGGAGCCTCTTCTAAGGAAGGTGCTGGAGTGGTTGTTGTTTCACCTTATCAAGAGACTATAGCTTTGTCCTACAAGCTAGAATTTGAGGCTATCCAAACTTTGCCACTCCCTAGATCCAAGAAAGAAGTTCAGTATTTCTTGGGGAAAATTAATTTTCTGAGAAGGTTTGTTTCAAATTTTGCTGAGTTGGTGAAGTTTATCACAACCATGTTGAGGAAAGTAAATGAAATCAAGTGGACTTCTGAATCTCATAACTCTTTTGACCAAATAAAGAAGGCCTTGACTGAAGCACATGTGCTCATCAGTCCTAACTACTCCAAGGAGTTTCTGATTTTCTCTTTTGCTTCATTTGACACAATAGAAACTGTTTTATTGTAGAAAAATGCCGAAGGGTTAGAGCAACCCATTTCCTTTTTTAGTAGGGCACTGAGAGATGCAGAAATAAAGTATCACATCATGGAAAAGCAGGCCTATGCTTTGGTTAAATCTCTCAAAGCTTTCATAGTTGATGTGCTACATTCAAAAGTCATTGCATATGTTCCTTCAGCCTCTATGAAGGAGATCCTCATTCAGCCTAACATATACAGAAGAAGGAGTAAGTGGATTGCCAAAATCCTTGAATTTGATCTTGAAATAAAGCCTACCAAATTGGTTAAAGGTCAAGGTTTAGCATGGTTGCTGGCTGAATCTAATTATAAAGCCTTGGGGGTCAATTTCGTCAACAATTGTTTAGAGAATCAACATGATGAGTTCTTTGATGAAGATCATAAAGTCACACCCTCGTTGACATGATGCACTTGGTACAGAGACATTATATTTTCCCTACATAAGCTACAACCTCCCGATGGCATGGGAAAGAGCAAGGTAAGAGATTTGAAGCTCAAATCAATTATATATTGTCTGATTGATCAAGTTTTATATTGGAAAGATCCTTTAGGAGTTCTTTAGAGATGTCTAGACCCACAGGAAGCCCAAAAGTTTATGTATGATTTTCATGACAATTTATGTTGGGGGCATCACTTCCGGAGAACCACAGCCTACAAGATTCTCAGGGTTGGGTATTTTTGGCCTAGTCTCTTTACTGATGTTTGTGCAAAGATCAGGTCTTGTGTCAAGTGTCAGAAATTCTCTGGAAAGCAACAACTCAAGTCTTTGCCATTAAAGCCTGTGGTAGCTTCAAGACCCTTTCAGTAGTGGGGCCTAGATTTTATTGGGGTAATTCATCTTGCTTCAAGTGATCAACATAGGTGGATCTTGACTACCACAAAATACTTTACTAAGTGGATAGAGGCCATCCCCATAAGAAATTATTCCCACAAGATAATCATTGGTTTTCTTAAAGATATTATGGCAATATTTGGTTGTCCAAACAAAATTGTCACTGATAATGTTGCAACTTTCAAGGCTGAACCATTGATTAAGTTTTGTGAACAGTTTGGAATCACATTGATTCACTCTACTCCTTACTATCCCCAAGGGAATGTACTGGCAAAGTCCTCTAACAAAAGCCTTATTAAGATCATCAAAAGACTGTTAGAGGACAACAAGAAGGCATGGGATTTGAAGCTTAAATTTTCTTTATGGGATGACAGAGTGACAATAAAGAGATCTCTTGGTATCTCTCCTTTCCAGCTTGTATATGGAGTTGAAGCCATTTTTCCTTCTCAACTTGCCTTACCCGTGGAGAATTTCTTCCAAGACTACCAGGGAGAACCAAATGATATGATTAGGAGAATACAACAACTGGTAGAAGTGCAACAGACTAGAGAGAAACTACTGGACAAAGCACATGACCATCAACAAAAGATCAAGTAGGCCTTTGATAAGAAGGCGACCAAAGAGGATTTCCAGCTGGGAGATATAGTACTCAAGTGGGATACACCTAAACAAGATAAAGGCAAGNAGACTAGAGAGAAACTACTGGACAAAGCACATGACCATCAACAAAAGATCAAGTAGGCCTTTGATAAGAAGGCGACCAAAGAGGATTTCCAGCTGGGAGATATAGTACTCAAGTGGGATACACCTAAACAAGATAAAGGCAAGCATGATAAATTTGAGGCCTTGTGGATTAGCCCCTTCAAAATTTCTGAGGTTTTTTCAAATAACACTTATAAGTTGCAGGATTTGGAGGATGCTGAAGTTTTTGGTAGCCCTGTAAATGGGAATTTTCCGAAGAATTTTTTTACTTGAGCTAGAAGTGGCTTCCCATGTCATTGAAAATATCTTTTTTTCCTTTTACTTTTGGTTTTAATAAGGGACTCCATAACCCAACATCTAAGGCACCGGAACTACTGGTTCTTAGCAGATCACAGGGAGCATGCCATCCCCTATGGAGCCAAATGTTATGACATGAACTTGTCAGAGTCCTATGGGTTTGTGGTTTCTACCTAAGTCTGTAGTTTTTCCCTATCTCTATCCTTTTCACATGCCGAGTCTTGAAGTTTCCCCCCCTTCAACCGATAAAATCATTTTCTGTTTGCCCTTGTTCGTTTGTGCACCCTGGTCTCCCTGTTTTCTTAGATCGTAGCTTGTCATCCAAATCCTTGATCATGTAGGTTGCAACCATGAACACAAAGTGAAACTTTCTTAAACAATATGTTTAGATATTGAAGCATAAGAAAAATACGGTTTTAATCTTTCAGCGGTGAAGATTCCAGGAACAGTCCAGATCAACAACTCATGGACGATCAGGAGTGCAATCTTGTGCGTAGTATAGTGCTAGAACAAAAGGCCCCGAAGTGAATATGAGCCGTTGATTTTAAAGGGGACAGGTGGCATTTGATCCAAGCCTTCGGGAAAATGAGCTTCGAGAGATTTGAAATGAGAAGTTCTCAGAAGTCCCGAAGGCCCGAAGTTCCGGAGACCCGAAGTCCCAGAGACCCGAAGTGGATCTTGGTCGTCCAAATCCAGAATGCCACGTGTCATCAGATCCCCAACTCCAAAGGTTTTTCTTAGAGGGAAATGTGGTTTGAGAATTGAAATTCCTGAAGGCTGATTCACGAAGCAGATCTCAGTCGTTGATTCGAAGAGGGAAGATCCGATCCATCGATCTAAAGCACCAGAGCTGGGTCGTTGATCAGGAAGCCTCATATCATATCACAAGATCAAAAATCATGCTCCATTGTGGGGTCAGAAGGTGCGCATGTTTTAAAATTTTAATGGTGGGCCGCAATCAGAACCGTGGTTTTTGGAAAGGGACGCGTGGCGGTTCATGGTGAATTGCGGGGACAAAAGCGATTTTCTTTCAAACCACCCTTGGTCACGCCCGCAATCACGAAATTGCATAGGGTCATGGCCCTAGGTCACATTGAATATGGAGCGATGGAGAGGAGTTGCGCCAAAGACCGAAAGCATCCGTATTGGTCACAAAAGGAGATCTGCTTGGCCTCGAGACATCGGGATTGAGTAAAAAAAAAAATATTCGTATGGCATCTCCCGGAAACATTCATGAGTGTTAGGCCCTGTCTTGATCCCGATGAAGGTAGTTATTTAATATTGAGGGAATTGGTTGAGACCTCGTCTCACCCCATAAATAGAAAGTGTTGCAGAGCGCAACCATGAAGGCACGCTGATGATCCAAAGCTTCCTTATGGACAATTTTTCCTGTAAAGCACATAACTGTGCTTGGCTCGCGTCTGACATGAGAAAACCTTCACAATATGATGGAGAAGGCACCGACTGAAGGATTTGAAGGCAGTGGTACGATCACACTCCTGGTGGTTGCAACATTTATGGGTATTTATAAACAATTTTGATATTTTGTTAAGGTCGAATGGTTGAGCTAGGCTCCCAACTATTGTAATATTTTGATGAAGAACACTGGTTCTCTGGTTATGCACTTGATTTGAGACTTCTTGATTAATCCAAGTCAACTTCTCTTACTCCATCTTATTTGCCTCTGATAATGAGAGAGTTCATGAATGACTGATTCACATGGATTGTTGTGACTGTATTATGATGAATGTTTGATTATAGTGTTGTTATGATTTCTTTCATTTTCCTTGAAATTTGAATCCAAGAGGATATTATGTTTGAGTTTTTCCTCCTTAGGCTGGTTGAATATCTGATGTCCATAGCAGACCTCTACACCTTTGTCACCAAAGTCTTCCTTCTAATCACCTTTACTCCAACTTACTGACTGAAGTTAATCCAAGACCTCAATTGCTTGTGCATGCTAGTCTAGATTTCTGAGTTAGAATGTTATTGTCATTGAGTCTTCTCCATTTGAACACCTAAAACTCATTTACATTTACTGTATAAACTGATGGGTACTGGGCTTACCTTCTATGCAATATGAAGGTGACTTCTAGTGCTAACAGGGATAAAAAACAAAATAAAGGTAAAATATCCTTGTATGGTGTGTAAGGAGGACCGATTTACCAAATATTTCCCTCACCTTGCCAAGGTCGATCAATATCTCGAGCAAGGGGTATCTCCTTCCCAACCAACAGTGTTAACCAATCCCCCCCCAACAACAAATGGTTACAATTTCCTGTACCTCCAACTACGGGAAATGCAGGGTCCTCAACTGCAAACATTATGATGGTTAAATATATGGTGGAATTATCCACTAGAGCGAAGAACTATGACACTCCCGAGGGTGAACCTTCTTCTAAGTATCCTCCATCAAATTCACCACCTAATGGCCCTTTCACATTAAAGAAACCAACTTTTGAACCTACAATCCTCCGTCCAAAAGGGGTACTTTGATGAACCACCCATAACGCGAATGCATGAGTAGCCCAACACTACAGTATAGTGGAAGATATTTCCCAAGCACCATGTGCCATGTCAACACTCGAAGTATTACATAGTTGTCCTTCACAACAGAAAGCCTTATTATCAACCATAGGAGGAATCGACCCTTCAAAGTCAAACATTGTTTCTCTCGACATAAACCAGAGTGAGCCGCGTCTCTCACACCAACTAGCATTCCAAATCACAGTTGGTTGTCTTAACAAGAATATATTTCCTATGATAATCGATGAAGAAGTGACTACTTGAATTATGTATTTTTTAGGTTGGAAATCCCTTGGTTATCCTTAGCTCACTACATATCAAACCGTATTAGAATATTTTGATGGACATTTTTTCAAACCCCACAAAATTCTCACCTCTTCATCCATTGAGCTCGGGGGCAAGACTGTCTCTATAGAAGTCGAAGTGGTCGATATGCCACACTCGACTATAATTTTCTCTTGGGCCGCACTTGGTTCTGTGCAATGAAAGATATTGCATCCAATGTCTTTCACGTCATACATTTTCCCCATCAAGGAAAGATAATCACCATCAACCAACTTAATTATTTCATGCCTGACTTGCGAGCTAATCCTAGTACCAACGTCCCTTTTATAGGTGAGTATTTTGAGGGGTAAAAAGGTGTCAATGAATGTATGTTCAAAGATTCATCTCTTATGGGGATATTCCCCCTTTCTACACCTGGTGCCTCTCATATCACTCCTGTGAACATGTTATCTTCTGTCACCAGTAGATCCCTTGGTTCTTACGATCCTTGGGTGATCCCCCATCCTTCAGAAGTAAATTCTTACGAAGCCATTATTTCGTTGTCACTAGTCGAATTATCATATTATGTGATATAGTCAACATGCTAATTTGTTGACCCTGATCCTAGTCTCCTATTGGATGAGGAACTAGATCAGTTCTATTTGCCTTATTGGGTTAACCCTCCATCCACTTTGCATGAATTTCTAAATAATGCCTTACCTTTAGACGAGGCCATCATGGAAGTCATGACCTTAGGAGATAGGCCATAGGAAGATTTACTCCATCGATCATCTTTCCTTCCCAGTCAGGAGAGAGTGGAGAAACACATCCAAACCCTCGTTTCAACTGACCTCATAAATCAATCCCAATTTCCGTCCACTTCGCAGTCCACTTTATCTGAAGGCAACCTTGGTAACATTTTAGAAACCATTTCAATTGACATTTCGGTCAAACCTTGGGTTGCGAAACACATCCAGATAGGTGCAGCTTGTTCCCCACAATAAATTGAACATTATACTGCCCTATTCAAAGAGTTCCACAATATTTTTTACTGGTTTTACGAAGAAATTCCTCGAATAGACCCTCATATTGTCATACATAAAATTAAGGCCTACCTTGAAGCCCTCCCTATTCGACAAAGGCTCCGACCAGTCCACCCTCGGAAAACTGCAACCATCAAGGCAAAAGTCAAAAAACTGTTGAATGTTGGTTTTATTTATCGAGTTCCCTTGAATGAATGGGTATCGAATATTGTACCTATTTCCAAAAAACATGGCATTATCTGTGTATGCGTTGATTATAGGGATTTAAACAAGGCTTGTCCGAAAGACAATTATCCCACCCCCTTCATTGACCAAATTATTGATGATTACGCCCGATGTGAAGTTTTTTCATTCATGGATGGCTTCTCTGGCTATAATCAAATTGATATCATCCGAGAAGACCAGTACAAAAGGAATTTCATTTCCCATTGGAAAAAAATTTCATATCACAAGTTACCTTTCGGTCTTAAAAATGCTGGTGCAACATTCCAACGGTCCATGTCTTATAATTTCCACGACATCAATCATATCGTACAACCATATCTGGATGACCTTCTCGCAAAATCTGGGAGGCTCAAAGAGCATCTAGATCATTTGAGATAAGTTATTATATGTTGTTGGTATTACAACATTCGTTTGAACCCACACAAGTGCATCTTTATTGTGGAATCTAATCGTCTTCTAGGTTTCATCGTGTTCAGGTTTGGGATAAGAGTAGATCCCTTGAAAATAGAGGTAATTACGAACTTGCCTCCACCCCACTCCATAGCCCAAATTCAAAGTTTTTCGGGGAAAAGAAACTTTTTACGATGTTTCATTTCCAACTATGTGGAAATCACAAAAGGTTCCATGCAATTACTTAAGAAGGGAGTCCCATTTAAATGGGACGAGCAAGCCCAACATTCTTTCAATGGTTTAAAACGTGCCCTTACATAAACACCTGTATTGAGCCCTCCTGACTATAATCGAGACTTCTTATTGTATCTTGCTACTTTTGAAACCACCATTGGCATGGTGCTTATCCAAACTCATGATGAACAAAACAAACATGTAATTTATTATCTCAGTAAGGGCCTCATTGGTGCTGAAATTAGTTATGCACATGTTGAGAAGTTGGCCTTGGCAGCTTTTTTTGATGTCCAACATTTTCAACACTATATTCTTTTGCGAACCACCACTGTCCTATCTGATTCCAATCAAATTCAATATATTCTGTCGTGTCGGATTCTTGGAGGCAAATACTCTAAATGGATTGTCATCCTACAAGAATTTGATCTCAAGTTTTCAACCGCCAAGTCCAAAAATCCTTGGTATTCGCTGAATTGATGATCGATCTTCCCCAAGGAAATGATGAATCCGTGGTACAAGATTCGTTGCCTGAAAAATCCTTTTACTCATTGACTCATCCGATCCATGGTACAAAAATATATTAATATATCTCCATACCCAACACTTTCATCCAAAACTATTTAAGATGATCATCGACATATTCGCCATTATCTTATTGTAGGCGATGTTCTTTATCGCCGTGGGGTAGATATGGTTTTACATCGGTGTGTTATTTGTGACGAAGCCAAACATATCCTCAATGAGTTCCACTCTGGAGCATGCGACGACCACCTGTTTAGGCTAGCCACTGCCCAAAACTTTTTGCGCGTCGAGTACTTTTAGCTTACAATCTTTAAAGATTGTATGAATGCGGTCCAAAAGCGCAACCCTTGCCAATTTTTTTCCAAAAAATGCGTGCCCATACTGCTCCATTGCATCCTGTATTCATTGTTGGTCCCTTTTCCAAATGGGGGATAGATTTCACTACATTTAGACATGCTTCCATCGTCGACCATAATTACATTATTGTGGCTGTCAATTATTTCACCAAATGGGCAGAGGCTATTCCTACCTTTTCAAACGACACCAAGAATACAACCATTTTCATATTCAACCACATTATTTCCAGATTCAATGTACCCAAATCCATTGTGACTGATCATGGATCACATTTTTGTAATAATATGATGGCCGAATTATCCACCTTCTTACGTTTTGACTAAGAACACTCTTCTTCGTATTATCCCCATGCTAATGGCCAAGTTGAGTCTATCAATCAAGTGCTTAAAATGATGCTTCGATGGATGGTAGGGAAACATAAGTCTAACTGGAAACTCATGCATTTTTTGAAATTATGGGTGTACCGAACTTCTGAAAAAACTGCCACTGGTTTTACACCTTTTCAACTCGTTTATGGGTTGGAGGCAGTCCTTCCCATTGAATGTGAAATACCCTCATTAAAGTTAGCTATTGAACTTCTCCCTGAAACTTCCACCAAGGAAGAATGACTACTTTATCTATCATGTCTCAATGAATGTCATTGAGAAGCCACTATGGCTAATGAGTCACACAAAAAATGAGTCAAATCCCAATACAATCAAGCTGTGTGTCCTCAGGTTTTCTTGGAAGGTGATATGGTTTTGGTGTATGACCAAGACCATGAAAAGTTAGGCACAAGAAAGTTCAAACCATTATGGCATGGTCTCTATGTAATTAAACACACACTTCAAAAAGGGGCCTATGAGTTAGTTGACTATGAGTTAAACACCTTATCAGAGCCTTGCAACGGGCTCTACCTTAAAAAGTACTACGCATAAGCTCTACGCTATGTAGTGCTTTTGTACTATATGTATCATAGTGTGGTGTGATATATTTTCCTTTCCTTTGAGTGATCTACCTTGTTTTTCTGCTTATCACGCTTGCACTTGATTGGAATATGTGGACAATCTCCTCTTCCTATGTCGGATATGCGGATAGAGCTAACTGTAGCACCCAGAATCTTGCTTCCGCTTCCTGGGTCATTTTCTCACCCATAGACGAACTAATGAGTTCAGGGGGCATCTACTTGGGTCCTGTTATCCCCAATATCTAGGGATAACTAGGAGATCATGTCTCGAGGCCCACATGGTCCTAGACATGGAGTACCGAGAGCAGGATTGACTTGAGCATGGCCCTGGAGGGCCCATCTCTCTTCTTCTTCGTCAGATT
>SNQJ01S0036883.1:72387-88198 GCA_010110895.2 Picea sitchensis
TATAATAGGCTAAATAAGAAGTCATCCCTAGAATATATTAAAGAGGCCCCTAAATATATTAAAGGTGGTTATAACCACCCAGAAGAAGAAGTCGGCCCTGCCGGTGAAGAGACACTTCCACACGTGCCAGAATTGTATAAATAAGAGAGGCCAGTGCCTCATTTGAACACACACACATCTCACTCATCTAGTGTGCAAGTTTTGAAGGAAGTTGCAGTTGCCGGTTGCCGGAAGAAGGAAGAGAGAGAGGCGTGTTGCTCAGTGTAGGATATTCTCTGTTGTCTGGTTCATTATCTTGGCATTGTATTGGCTATCTATATTAAGGAAGTTTGGTTGGGTTTTCTTCCCCTTGAGGCTTTCCCAGGATAAATTATTGTGTGCTCTTGTGATTGTGTTTCTCTCAATGATCCTGTCTATGCTTTTGTTATCTAGTAAATTGAAAGTAACCTAATAATAGCATAAACTTTAACACCCTATAGGTGAGGAGAAGATATCTGAGTATTCTTCCATGACCTTATCTACTTGCTTCTGAAGTGTGGAGAGGTTGGCCGCAGAGACCCTATATGTGTTGATCTAGGTGGATATCGATGGCCACCCACCTTTTCTAGCTGGCTCAAAACAACTTTCTAGCAATTTTTATAATTTACTATTTTTAGCAGTTTTTCGGGTCTTGAACTTCCGGAGCCGTTTTGAGGCCCTAAACGACGTTTTTTGGGGTATGTTGCGGTTGCAAAATTTCATCATCAAATTTTGTGCAACTGTTGTATTCCTCAGATAGATCTTTCCAATGGGCTATCATACGCCTAAAATGGAGATCGTATGCAAAAGTTACGACCCCAGGAAGTTGATGTACTGACTTACCCAAACAGGGCCCACATGACTTATGGCGCTTCATCTCCTAGGGTTAGGTTTTTGGATGTTTAGGAAACTCTTGTTTATTGTAAAAAGGCCTCGAGAGCCTCATTGTAATCATCTTCTTGCGAATGAGTGCAACCGTCACATCTCTTCTCAGAGATAAGCCGCCACCATTCCAACAAGCTTGTTTCCGCTGCATTTTACAGTTTCCAGCTTATTTCTTTATTGAATAGAAAATCAGTTTTACTGTATCTCTGTTATTTTGTGTTAAGCACCTGTTAATAATCTGTATTCATTTCGTTCTGCTCATAAAATACAGATTAGTGGTATCAGAGCGGTCTGCTCCTTGTCATCTTAATGCATGTCCCCAATGAGGTCAGAGTACAAAGACTTGGGTCTCGAGCTTGTTTCTTTTTAGGACAAAAGCTCTTGCACGCCCAAGCGACCTCTCGTGGCAGGAGAAACGAAAGATGACGGGACATGAGATCCTTTCAAACTGTTGATTGAGGAAGCCCTCACGCAACAGAGGAACGAAATGAATACAGATTATTAACAGTTGCTTAACACAAAATAACACAGATACAGTAAAACTAGTTTTCTATTCAATAAAGAAATAAGTTGGAAACTGTAAAATGCAGTAGAAACAAGCTTGCTGGAATGGAGGCGGCTTGTCTCTGAGAAGAGATGTGATGAATGTGCTCATTCACAAGAAGATTATTACAATGAGGCTCTCAAGGCATTTTTACAATAAACACGAGTTTCCTAAACATCCAAAAACCTAACCTTGGGAGATGAAGTGCCAAAAGTCATGTGGGCCCTGTTTGGGTAAGTCAATACATCAACTTCCCGAGGTCGTAACTTTTGCATACGATCTCCATTTTAGGCGTATGATAGCCCATTGGAAAGATCTATCCGAGGACTACAACAGTTGCACAAAATTTGATGATGAAATTTTGCAACCGCTTTATACCCCAAAAAACGTTGTTTAGGGCCTCAAAACGACTCTTGAAGTTCAGGACCCGAAAAACTGCTAAAAATAGTAAATTATAAAAATTGCTAGAAATCTGTTTTGAGCCAGCTGGAAAAGGTGGGTGGCCACTGATATCCACCTGGATCAACCCCCCCCCGGGGAAAATCAGTTTGGAATATATGTCTATATATGAGGAGAATAGATGGTGGAATATAAGTACAAAATATAAATGAACCTGATACAATAACATCTTTATCCAAGCTGAAACAAAAGTCCAAATGAAGCATGTGTGTCCTAGGAAGGTGCGCCCCTCATAAATGATCCCAAATCCACTGAATCTGATGCAGATGCAAAATGTGAGCTCTGAATGGAAAACCCCTCCACAATACTCTGATACTGGTGTGTGGTCTCCCTCTAAAATTGATCCCACTACAATATGACAAGTGTAAGATCTCCTCACTGCTGATGCGCCCTCCTCAACAAGTGCGCCCTCCTCAACACTGGAATCTCCTCAAAAAATAAACAAGGCTCCAAGCCCGATGGATCTCTCCATGAAAGCATGCACCCAAGCTAGCCTCACCTAATGCTTCAAACCTCATCTCCAAGCTCTCTCTCAAACTCTCCAAGTGAGAAAATGAGTGAATGAGCTCTCCTTTTTCCTTTGCACCCCTCTTGAACCTCCATAAGGAAACCTAATATATGGATGGCCAAGATCATCCCATCTCCCATTTAATCAAAGGTTTAGATCTCTCCAAAATAATCTCACTCAAAAACCCACTTTCGCTTAAGTTCCCTAAGTTCACTTTATGTCTCTAATTCACCCACAAAGTGAATTAATAGTCATTTTAGGCATAAATGACAAAATTTCACTTTTGACTTAAAACTCCTAGGTCAAAGTGAAATTAGACATAAAGTACAAGGCACAAAGTACATAGTACTTCCCAAATGTGTTTAGGAGATCACAAACACATGGGGAACACCTCCCAAGGTACATAATCTCAACACTCCCTCTTACCGAGGAAGGTGTTCCTCACCAAGCCCATCTTGTCTCTAAGGTAGACATGTTTTCCCCTTGGCAGGGCCTTGGTGAGTATATCTACAACCTGGTCATCAGTCGATATATACTGCAACTGAATTGCGCCTCTCTAAACCCAATCATGGATGAAGTGATACTTGATCTCAATATGCTTCGATCGATCATGGAACACTGGATTCTCAAAGAGTTTAATGAAACTCTAATTATCACAATGTATGATGGTCAGTGGCATCTCCTGACCAAATAATCCAACCAGCATATTACGAAGCCAAATGGACTCGCAACTAGCCTGACTGGCCACCATATACTCTGCCTCGACTGAGCTCAAAGCAATTGACTTTTGTTTCAAGCTGAACCAGGAGACAAGTCCTGACCCCAAACCAAAGCAACACCCTGAGGTGCTTTTTCTGTCAGTAGCACATCCTTCCCAGTCTGAGTCTGTGTAGCCAACCAAACTGACCCCATCACCTCTGATATAGTCTAGGCCATAATCAATTTTCCCAACTATGTACCTCAAAACATGTTTTTCCCCTATCATGTGAACACTCCTCGGCTCTATCATATGCTGGCTGAGAGTGTTCATGACAAAACAAATATCTAGTCTAGTGTCAACCAGATACATGAGTGAATCGATCAACTGCCTGTAAACTGTGGCATCTACCAACTGGAAATATGAAGCACTAAGCTTCTTCTAGTTGGTAATCATGGGTGTAGACATGGGTTTGCAGTCCTCCATCTGAAATCTACTCAAAATATCTACTGCATACTTCCCCTGCTCGAGAAATATGTGACCCTCCTCTTGCCATACCTCCATACATAGAAAGTAGTACATCAATCCAATATCACTCATCTCAAACTTTGATGTAAGTCCCAGCTTTCACTCAGCTATGAGATCCTCGACTCCAATGATGAACAAGTCATCCACATATAAAATGAGAATGAGTGTGTCCTCACCTCTAATGATGTAATAGAGGTTAGGATGAACATCGCTCTTCTCGAAGCCCATCTAAAGAAAGTATGTGTCTATGTCTGAATACCAAGCTCGAGGAGCTTGCTTCAGACCATAAAGTGCCTTTCTCAAAATACACACGTGAGTCTCCCTCTCACTCACCTCAAACCCCTGTGGCTGCTCAATATACACCTCCTCATCTATAAAGCCATTCATAAATGAGGTCTTCACATCCATATGGTGAATTCTCCAACCGATATCTACAACTATGGAAATGATACTCCTGATAGAGGTATACCTCGCAAATGGTGCAAATGACTCATCATAATTAACTCCATCAATCTGAGAGAAGCCTCGCGCCACAAAACGGGCCTTGTGTTTCTATATGCTACCATCTGCAACATACTTGGCTTTGTACAACCACCTGGAAGTCACAACTGACTTCCCCACTGGCCTCGAAACCACCTCCCAAACATCATTGCGCACAATGGAGCCATCCTCCTCTAGCATGGCCTCTCTCCAGACCTGATGGTCCACTGCTTGTGAAAATGTCTGTCGCTCAGTATCCCTGATACTCGTCACTAGTGCCAAATATGCTCCAAATATGACTGGAGGTATGTTATCTCCGATCTGTCTCTTGGGCTCCCCTACATTATCCCTGGCCTCCTTTAGGGTCTCCTGAAACCATCTAGGTCTCCTCTTCCCTGAAGTGGTCAACGAAGAAGTAAGGTCTCTCTACCCAAGAGTGACTGCCTCAGGACTCGTCGCAACACTCTGAGAACCTGAAGTTTGTGCCCCCTCTGACTAAACATACTCTGACTATGACCTTGAAGTTATGCATAATGACCCTATCACCCCTGATACTTGTGTACCAGAAACCTGAGGCTATGCTCCCTATGAGACATCAAGCGATGCCTCTGCATCATCCTCAACACTGACTCTCAACTAAAGAGATCTCTGAAAATCCCTATCCTCCTCAAATATGACATCTCTGCTCACCACCACTCTCCTAAGTGGTAGAATGTATATGCTATAGGCTTTGGATACCTATGAGTATCCAACTAGAATCCCCTGCTGGGCTGCGGGGTCTAGCTTTGTCCTCCTCTCCGAGGGGACATGAGAAAAGGTCAAGCATCCAAATATCTTGATGTGTGTTATAGCAAGATTTGTTTCACCATTTCTATCTTGCACAGAGGGCATTTTTCCATTTCCCTATGCAGACTTGTCATCCCTTTTTGATGAAGTCGGAGCCAAAAATATACATTTTTCCACATATATATCAGCTATGCAAGATGCGTATACGCTGGATGCTCCACTACAACCCACGTACATCGAGATTTGTTCTAGAAAATACAAAAATAAAGTTGGGTTCCCATGTCACGACAATAGATCTCTAATCCTTGGCCTTCCATATACTAGAAACGTTCCAACCCGGCCCTTCGGTTACATTCTGAAGGCTATAAAAGCACAATTCCGAGCTATGGAAAAAGGAGGAAAAAACATTCAACTTTGAGAGAAAAGTTACTTTCGAGAAATTACTTCATATTGAGTCTGCATCCCTTTGTCCCTCAAGTCTGAACACAATGTTCAACCCCCAAGCTCTTTCCCTATTGTTGAGAGAACCTCATTGACTCTCTCCTATGAGCTTTCCTTTGGTGGAGGATTGAAGTGGTGGAGGCCCAGTTGGAAGGAACTTGGTTTCTTGGTTTTGAACCATGCTGACATGGAAGTCTGTAATGTTATCACTTTTGCTGATCAATTATTAATAGAAATACTCCTTTCCCATCCTACTGGTATATTGCAAATGTATGATTATTATCTATGAGCGTGTTTTTAATGTTCATTAATGGATTATTCTATCTGATGTGATAACCCATTTATATCATCATTATATACTTGCTTTGCTCATTTGTTAATAACTTATTGTAGGTATAAAGCTTTGGGTCGAAGTGCTCAACGGTGGAACATCATCAAACGTTGGATCGAGGTAGGCCTCTTTCTTATCTTGCACATTAGTTTATATAGAATATGTTGGAATTGAGTTGATTTATGCAGTCATACCTGTCTGTTGTGGTTTACCCTTGTCCATAGAGAGTTTTTCCCTCGTAACAGAAAGGGCAACTCCACTGGGGAGAGATCTTCCTTCTAAGGGTTGAAGTAGTTTTTATTCTTGCATTGCTCTTTTTCCTTTGTGTTTCTTGTCGTATCACTGCTTGACAGATTCTGTTCACTCTGGGTATGAGTTTTTATCCTTCTTGCCTTTGTCTGGCCTTGTTTTAAAGCATATACACTCCTTTTTCCTAGACAATCACGTATACCCGCTTGCTGTCTCACTGCAGGATGCATATATATGCCCTGTTCTCCTGAACAGTCGCGTATATCACTTCCCTTTGCTTGTTTTCTTGGTTTAGTGATTGCTGGGTGGGATTTGATGATTGCTGAGCCTTCTTAGGTCTCTGTAGTGCCTGTTGAGCTTCTTTGGGTTGATGGGAAACCTGTTGGGAGTTGAATTTTTGGCAATAGTCTTTCTCTTTGTTTTTCATCCTTGTTTGTCCTTGATCCATGGGTTGTTTGCTGGGCTCCTTGGTGTTTTTCTTGAGTTATTTCATTTTTACACAATAGAATTTATATATCAGGTTGCTTTATAGTCCATGCATTTTCTCTTTGATATATTGAAAATACAAAAAAATAGGCATTTTGCATTGGTTATCATTTTTGTCTTTGAACCTTTATCATTAGCTTAGTTCATTTAGCGAAAGATTGCATTTTACTTCTGAATTGTAGAGTTGAAATTGAAAATTGCACTACTTTTATTAGCATATCATTCATTGAAAAGTTAAAGATTGACTTTGCATTATATTCATATTTATTTTCTTGCAGAGTCATAACATCATGAGTTTTGCTTCCATACCCTTTTGAGTAATCATGACCAATAAAATTTACGCTTTAAACTAAAATTGTTTCGTCACGATTTTGTTTTTTAGGGTGCACAAACTAGTCTAGGATTTAGTGCCTTGGAATAGGATTTTTGTGAGTAAAATTCTCCAAGGAAATTAAATCAACATATGTGTCTGAGACAGGGAGTTGAGAAGTCCATTGTATAATTGGTAATATCAGGAGGCTCCACTCACATCGGAGTTAATCACGAGGTCGCGCGAATTTAGTTGAAGGGATAACCCCTGGATACTCACCTAGCGTCAAAGATATTTCTGTGGATTTAATCATATTTGGGGATCTTGCTAGTACCCATACCTCTATGAGAGGCGGTGCTTTCAAGGTTTTGGGATTTTCTACCCTGCCCATGCGGTGATCCGGACTTACGATTGCTCGCTTGTGCATCGGTTATACAATGGTTTATTAGTTGCTTGACTTAGGTATCTCATAGGTTACTTGTAGGGGTTATTCTACTTGTACCCTAGGTCAAATAGGGGTTAGATAACACATAGCCTTTATGGAGGATTAACTCTCTAGGGGGATCTGACCGAGTGGTTGTTAAGCCCACGAGGGCCCCTATAACTGATTCTGTTACCTCCAAACTTTAGCTGGGAGTCTCAGGTCCCTCTTGGACGGGACATACCTTCTTTAGCGAGGGAGGCCACTCAACCACTTTAGCCCTTTTGCCTGCATATTGGCCGTTCAACTTTTTGGTATGATTTTTTGACTACTAGTTGGCCTTAGGATATATTTTTATTTTGTAGAGTCATAAGTCGTTGTGGATTCGGACTAGTGTCCTCACCAGTTCTGTCGGTTGTTACAGTTACCACCAGTTTTCGAGTTCTTTCCTTCTAAAAGGCGTAGAGTTATCAGGCGTGGTACACACACATCCACCTTTCATCCTTGTGGTTTCACAAGGATGAGTATTGAGTCCAGTCTTCATAACACTGGGAGTTCTTCGAATCCCATACCCACTATAATTAATGGCACCCCTTTGACTCCTACAACCACTACAGTTGCAGGGTCGAAGGCTTATACTGGTACTATGGATCGACCTATAATGCTTCATCTCTTGCCTCAAACCCTTTTGGGGGTTTCGGCCACTCATCGAGTTACAATGTTCAGTCCATCCCTATGGCTTCTATCCCATTTTCTTATGGTATGCCTAAATTCATGTCACAGTTTTAGAGTGCCATTCCAGCTGCTGGCCCTAACGCTAGCTTTAGATTTGGGGGCACTACACCTCCTTACACTCCTTTCCCGTTTGGTGGTTCTCATATTCCCCAAACAAATCCTAATGTAGGAAGTGCCCCTTTTCCTCACCCCAGATCTAATCCTTCTATGGCTGGATGGAACAACCCAGCTAGCAGACAAGTTCCTCCCTATATCCCCACCCCCTCGGTGGAAATTTCGACCAATACTTTTGGTATGACAAATCCACTTCAATCCTATGAATTCCCATCTCGAGGAGGTCAGTTTTACACTTTGGGAAACCCCCAACCTGGATCCAATCTGGTTGGGGGGAATTTTCACAACCCCCAGTTCAGATCTAATTCGCCTGGGGGAAATTTTCATAATCCTTATCAGAACATTCCTGCTGTAATGATGCCCAACCCATCCTATACGAATCAGCCCAAAGGAGGGCCTTATAATTATAGATAGGGATTTGGTACTTACCCGAATCCTGGATGGAATGTAGTTCCCAACACAAAATCTTTCGTGGGAAGATGGGGCCAGATGCTGCAACCTCGTCTCCCTTTTCTGGCCATGCTCAATTTTCTAGACTTGGCTAAGTTAATGAAAGACCCAGTACTTCATGATCCCTCATGGCCCCCCATCCCCACCAAACTTCCTTCGGACATTCCAAAGTTTGAGGGTAAGAATGGAGAGGACCCTGGTGAACACGTCACTACCTTTCACCTTTGGTGATCATCGAATTCCCTGAACCATGATTCCATTAGATTATGATTGTTTCAACGCATCCTCATTGGAGTTGCTTCGCAATGGTACATTGAGCTACCCAGGGGGACATATGTATCATTTAATCAATTGGTAGTGGACTTTCTCAACCACTTTCAGTTGCCCATTCATTATGATGCTGACCTCGAACTTTTGTTGACTTTACGCCAGGACACCGCCACTCATATCTCGGGATCATATCCAGGAGTGACATAGACGAAGGTGGTTTATTAAGACCCCTATACCACCGACCTTTCTTCTAGAATGGTTTCTAAAGTCTTTGCACCCTCCTATCTCGAAGGACATTTCTACTTCTGGGGTCTCCAACGAGGAAGAAGCTATCTTTAGAGTTGAGCAATTAGATTTAATATATGCTCAGTCTGGGATGTTATATCACCTTCTTCCAGAAGCACCATAGCCAACTTACGATCCTAGGCAAAATCTCAGACCTCATGCCGATGGCATTGTAGGGTCCACCAATGTAAATCCCACAGACTCGACAACAAAGTCTGTCGGAGGGTCAGCTTCGTCAGGATCCTCCAAACCCACCCAGTCGGTGGATGTACATTCTGTGCATTCGTCGAAAAACCCAAATGGTGACCAAAAACCAGATGGGAATAAAAGGAAAGGTTGAAACCACTGTAAGGGTGGGAAAAATGGTAACAAACCCAAGGACAAAGATAATAATGGGAAGCAGAATGATAATGATGGAGAGGGAAAGAAAGAGAAACGTAAGGTAAAGTTTCCTTGTAAACTTTGTACCGATGACCACCTTACACATCTATGCCCCAAACTCATGGAGGCTGCGAGGCTTTTAAACCTACGCCCACTGTGTTGAAAATTCCATTTCCACATAATAATCACTTAGCCTCAAGCTCTTCAAACACCGAAAATGTGCCTGGTGGAAGTTGAAACCCACTATCGCAAGATGGCGACCATGTGTGTATCAATATGGTCGACGCAAAAATTGACGTAGCCACTCGTTCTCGAGATTATAACTCTTCAAAAGCTAGTACCAACCTAGAAGCTCCTCCTCCCCCTTTTGAGATGAACCTACAGATTGAGAAACTAGAGCCACTGCCCCGTATTCCGAAAGGAGTACTCAAGCGCTCTATTCACAACCCTAATTCTAGATCCGCCCAAAACTACTCTATCGTTGAGGATCTGGGCCAAACACCTTGTGCGGTGTTGGATTTTGAGGTACTCCAGACATGTCCATCATAGAGGAATGCCTTACTCTCTAACTTAGGAGCTCTAGAGCCTAGTGGCTCAAAACTCATCAAGTTTGATGTCATGTATGTGAAGCCTCACTTATCCTACCATGTGGCTTTTCAAATCCACATGGAGTATTCCAAGTATACTATCAAACGAGAATTCGTTGATGAAGGTGCTGCCACCTACATGATGTCCCTGGTCTGTTGGAAATCTCTTGGTTCTCTAACCCTTTCCAAGTCATCAAACATGTTGACTGCATTTTACGGTCATTCCTTCCACCCTCATGGTATTTTCCTCGCCTTTTTGGTCCAGTTAGGTGGGAAGACGATAGAGGTGGAAGTAGAGGTAGTTGATGCACCTCTCGATTACAACGTGTTACTAGGTCACAATTGGACCTATGCTATGGTCGTTGTCATATCATCAGTTTTCCATATACTTTGTTTTCCTCATCAAGGGGAGATCGTGACTATCGACCAATTATCCTTTGCATACTCTAGTCCTAATGCATCTGTTGGACCGTCGATCCCTATGATTGACAATTCTCACCTGACAACTGAGAATATCGACATCAGAATGTATTCTTCCCTCATCGATACCTTCGACTTCTCGGCACCGATTCACCACATTTACGCCATGTCTAGTAAGCCTGCTTCAACAGGGAGGTCCATTCCTTTCTGCACTTCCTATTTTAGTGATCCATGGACGCTCCCTTCTTCGACTTTGTCAGGTGAAGGACAGTTGCATGCTGGCATGGCTATGCCTCTATTGGAAACAAAGATAGCATATCAAGATGTTCTGGACTCTTCTTCCGATCTCAATCCTATTACCTCGCCGATGGACGAGGAGGATCCTGTTCTCAGGCCTGTATGGGCCACCTCGTCGTCATGCTCACAAGATTTCCTAGATGAGACTTTGCCTTCAGATGAAGCCATCCTCGAAGCCATGAATGGTTCCGAGAGACCTTGGGATGATATGCATCATCAATATTATTTTCTCCCAAGTCTCGAAAGAATCGAGCAAGATAATTTTTGGTCTACCTTGAGTGAGATAGTCGGTCACGCCGTAGTTCCACTTGATACGCACGTCATTTATGCCGAGGGAAATATGGCGATTATTTCTCCTACCGTATCGATCGATATCTCTCGTACCCCTGGCAAGATTGAGAATGTAAATATAGGTGCGGATTGTTCTCCAGAAGAAATTCTGATCTATACCAAACTCTTTAAAGAATTTTTAGATGTATTCGCTTGGTCATACAAAGAGATGCCAGGGACCGACCCCCGTATTTTCGAACATGAGATTAGGACTTATCTGGATGCTAAACATGTTCGACAACGTCTTAGAGCTATGAATCCTAGGAAGGCCCATGCTATTAAGGAAGAGGTGGAGAAGCTACTTAATGTTGGCTTCATCTACCTGGTTCCCTTGACCGAATGGGTATCCAACCCCATTCCCGTGAATAAAAAGCAAGGAACCATCCGGGTGTGTATGGAATTTCATGACCTGAACAAGGCTTGTGCTAAAGATAATTTCCCCATGCCTTTCATTGATCATATTCTCGATGAGTGTGTGAGAAGCAAGATATTTTCTTTTATGGACAGATTTTCAGGATATAACCAAATCCAGATCAAACCTGAGGACCAACACAAGACAACATTTATATGTCCTTGGGGTACTTTTGCATACTGGAAAATGCCTTTCGGCCTTAAAAACGCCAGAGCAACCTTCCAACGTGCCATGAATTTCGCTTTTCATGATCTCAAGCACATAGTCGAAGCCTACCTTGATGATCTTTCTGCTCACTCTCGCAAGAGAGTGGATCATGTTATACACCTTCAACTAGTTTTTGAAATATGTCATTACTATAGAATCCGGTTAAACCCTCATAAATGAATCTTTTGTGTTAAGTCTGGTCGTCTCTTAGAGTTTCTAGTTTCTGAGACCGGGATCATGGTAGGTCCTCTTAAGGTTGAGGCAATACTTCAATTGCCTCCCCTGCACACAATTAGACAACTTCAAGGTTTACAAGGGAAAGCTAACTTTCTATGTCGTTTCATAGTGAATTATGCCAATATCACTAAGGGTTTCATGCACCTCTTGAAGAAATACACTCCTTTTATCTGGGATGAGCAAGCCCATGAGTCTTTTGACGCTTTGAAGAAAGCCTTGGTATCGGCCCCTTTGCTGAAATCCCCTGATTATAGTAGAGATTACTTGCTGTATATTTCCACGTTTGCTGAGACGATTGGTATGGTTCTATTTCAGGAGGATGATGAGCTCCATGAGCACGTCATCTACTATCTTAGTCGAAATCTAGTTGGCCCTGAGCTTAGTTACTCTCATGTTGAAAATCTAGCTTTGGCTGCCGTTCATGCAGTCCAACATTTACGCCACTATATATTGCTTTGCAAGACTACAGTGGTTGCTGATGTCAATCCTTTTCAATACGTCCTTACCAGGCGTATCATAGGGGGGAAATATAATAAATAGATTGTCATCTTACAAGAGTTTGATCTTGACTTTGCTTCAGCCAAGTCCAAGAAATCACTATTTTTTGTGGAGTTAATATCCGATTTTCCACGATTAGACGAGGATGTTATCCATGTTGATTCGTTTATAGATGAACACATTTTCCTTGTCTCGTCGTCTGACCCTTGGTATGGAGACATTGTTTTATATCTTCAAACCTTGAAGTTTGCTCAACATCTCTCGTGAGATGATCGACGACGTGTTAGATATCAAGACAAAAAGTATACCATCGTCTGCGAAAATTTATATTGCCGAGGAATAGATAATATCTTGCATCGTTTCTTAACTCACGAGGAAGCCGAGTCAGTCCTAAACGATTTCCACAAAGGGGCTTGTGGTGGTCACCTATCCAAGCTTGCGACAACCCAAAAAATTCTGCGAGCTAGTTATTTCTGGCCCACTATCTTTAAATATTGTATCAAAGTGGTTAAGAAGTGTCACCCCTGCCAGGTATTCACTCAGAAAATACACTCGCATCCAACCCCTCTTCACCCAGTCATTACCATCAGTCCCTTCACCAAGTGGGGGGTAGATTTTGTCGATTGCAACCCAACTTCGGCTGGGGGGCACCAACATATTATAGTGGCTGTCAAATAATTCACTAAGTGGGTCGAGGCCATGCCTACCATAAAATCCGATGGTAAGACTGCAACCTTCTTTGTGTTCAACCAAATTATCGTCCGGTTCGGTATCCTGAGTGAGATTGTCACTAATCATGGAAGTCACTTTCAGAATGAAATGATGGTAGAACTAGCATCTAAGATGGGGTTTAGACATGGTCATTTATCCCCTTATTACCCCTAGGAAAATGGGCAAGTAGAGGCCATCAACAAGTCTCTCAAGACCATTTTGCAAAAAACTATCAGTCAGAGTAATTCCAATTGGCACATCATGCTATATCACACGCTTTGGGAATACCGAACCTCGGTTAAGACTACCACCAGTTTTTCCCCTTTTCAGTTAGTGCACTGTGTGGAGTCAATCCTCCCAATTGAATGCGAAATGCCTTCTCTCAAGTTGGCAATTGAGCTCCTACCTAGCACTTCAAATTTAGAGCGATGCCTTGTGCACCTAGAGAGTCTTGACGAGCAACGTTGGGATGCCTTTACGACTATCGAGGCAAACAAGAAACATGTTAAGGTTCAGTACGACAAGTTTGTTTGTCCCTGGTTGTATGTTGAGGGTGACTTGGTCCTCTTGTATGATCAAGCCAAAGAACCACTAGGGTCAGGCAAGTTTAAACCCATGTGGCACAGTCCTTACATTGTGCGACGGGTCCTAGAAAAAGGAGCCTATGAGTTAGAAGATTATGAAGGTAATAAGTTGGATGAGCCCAGAAATGGTCTCTACTTGAAAAGGTACTACGCTTGAGCCCTAGGATTGGGAGGAACTCTTTGTATACTGATGCAAATTTAGTGTATATACGTCTCTTTTCTCCTTTTTTTTTAAATCTTTAGCTTGCTTATCGCATTTTCCCTTTGTTGGCAGATGTCAACGTAGTCTTCGGTCTACCCAGGATTCAAAGATGGAGCTAATCGTCATACACGGAACTTGGCTTCCGCCGCTTAGGTGGTTTACTCACCCGGGGGTCTGCTGGTATCTTTAGGTGGCGCATGCCTAGGGCCATCCACGAATAAATTGGCCGAATATAGCGTCGTCATAGAACTTTTGTGCGATGCTATTTCACATGGTATTCTCTCTTTAGAAGTTCGCTTGGATTCCCAGTTAGTAGTATGTCAGTTGAACGGTCGTTACCGCGTGCACGATCCTACTTTACTTCGTCGATTCCTATGGGTACGTATTTTAGAACGACAATTTGATTTTATTACATATTATCACATTCCTAGGAGTTCTAATCATGTATCCGATGCCTACGCTAATTAAATTTTATATTGGCATTTTTCACATTAATAAAGCAAAGAAAACCATTAAATCAATTTACACATTGTAAGATATAAGTAAAGCCGAAGATCCCCTTTTATATATTTCAAAATATGGTGTTTATATTACAAAATATGGTGTTTATAAGATCCATTCAAGTGTTGGGGGATTCTAAAGCGGTTATTGATTGGATGAACAATGCTTTGGGATTGGATGAACAATGCTTTGGGATTGAATGAACAATGCTTGGGGATTGGTGAATTGGAGCTACAAAATATTGGAGCTCTTCTAAAATCAATAACAGACGCCTTTCAAGATATTTCCTTTTGTCACATATATAAGGAATTTAATCCAGAAGCTGATCGATTATCAAAGGAGGCTCTTTCTATGACAAATAATATGATTTGTCTGAAGGAAACTAATGATGGGAGGGGGGCTCCTCCCAGGCTCTATATTTTTTCTTCTTTTTGAGTATTTGGATTTGGTCTCGGGCTGTGAGAGCATGGGGTATTATGTAATGTTTGAAGACTCATTTTTCTTTTATAGTGCATAAATGTAGAAGGTAAATCCTTCTCAAGATTTATATACTATGTTGTGCCATCACACCTAAGGATTGTAACTTTTTTTACCCAATAATAAAAAATCATGTTTTTTTTCACTAAAAAAAAGGGAATGTGAGCAACATCTAAAGGGTGTTCATATAGAAATTTTGCAAGATCTTCACGAAAATTTTATTTGCAAAGAACATATAAGAAAAATAAATAGGTAGTATGCACTAGTATCTTTAGTGAGCAAAATTAGAAAACAAGAATTGAATATTATGAGAGAATCCAAGTTGTAAATAAGTAATATGAGAAGCATCATCTAACATCAATTATAGAAAGAATCAAGAGGACAAAGATGTTAAGTCAAAATAAGATGATTACAACCAACATATTGATGGATTGGGATTCTTTCTTTGCTACTAAGGATCCCACTTATACTTATGGTGATAGAATATTTTCCATGCTCCTAACTGCGAAACAGGTCATACGATATTTGTTTGTTGAGAATGTCAAATGAAATAATCTCATTTTGAAATAGCAAGAGAGAAAATTAATTCTTCAGGTGACTTTGAATAGAGCCAATTTCTGTACAATACCATTAATATGCAGTCATTCAAAGGCAAGAGTAATGAGAATGAGGAAGCTCATATAGCAATAAGATATAGAATGTTTCCAACCAAAATGACTAGAATTG
Organism: Picea sitchensis; assembly: GCA_010110895.2. Classification (NCBI taxonomy): domain Eukaryota; kingdom Viridiplantae; phylum Streptophyta; class Pinopsida; order Pinales; family Pinaceae; genus Picea; species Picea sitchensis. The sequence continues at coordinate 87,955 of SNQJ01S0036883.1, forward strand.
ATGTAAAGTAAGAAAATTTTGAACTATGTGAAAAGGATTGTTACGAATACAAATATTTTAGGGGAGCAATTATTTTTATTTTATTTTATTTTTTAATAATGGGAAATCAAATGTACCAATAACTTGTGACTTAGAAAGAGTCAAGTCATCCTATCTGGGGGCGTCTACCCTTCTAACCTTATTGTAGAGGGCCTACAAATCACTTTACGTGAATTGAAGACGCGTGGGGAGGATAACTTGCATG
>SNQJ01S0036883.1:88208-98881 GCA_010110895.2 Picea sitchensis
GCTAAAGACAAAGGGGGGATGGAATGCCATTATTGCAAGAAAATGGGTCACACAACTTGAAACTGTAGTTTTTGAGCCAATGATGTTCTCAAGGGAAGCTCAAGGATGAACCACATGTAACTAATGTAGCCATTTTGTAATATCAACTGAATGTAGACAATGGCGATGACCTTATCGAAGAAATGGAACTTTTCACATTTTAAGAAGCTCAAAAAAGGCGAGAAGGGATCTAATGTAGATAAATATTAACATGGATGGTTCTCGTTGATGCGAGAAAAAATTCCTTTATCAAAAACAAGGTTTACTCCCAGTGAGAAGTCCCAATTAGACCTCTCATGGTTTGAAATAGGGAACCCATCCAGATTCTGGCACGGCAACCATTTATAGTTTGGGGTTTATCAGTTGCAGCCCGGTCTACCGATGAAGGTTTATAATCTAAAGAATGAGATGCAACTAATATAAGATGCATGTGTCCGGATGAAACTAAGGTAACCATAAATAAAACATAGAACCAATGATGCTCCTATAAATGGCTCGAGAAATAGTTCACATAAAGCAAGGACAAGAATATGAATAAATAATCATAAACCCAAAATAATCTAGCATTTAAACAATCATTTACAAGCATATGTCTATGAATTCATATAAATATCCCCTAAAGAACATAAATAAGAATGCATCAAACATACATAAGAATAATATACAGTATGAAGCACACCCTTCCACAACCCAAGTGCTAATTGAAATTTAACATAATAGTCCACAACAATGCAACACGAGGATCATAGTTCTCCAGAAAATAGCTTGGCAAAACAAACTTCTCCTCATAAAAAATTTCAGCAATAGTACATGAAAGCTCTGAGAGCCAAAAAGCCCCTTATTCAGATACAATCCCCCTATTTATTGAAATTCAGCTTGACTGTTGGCCTTCCTCCTCCCCCCCACGACCTTTCATTTACAAACTTTTGTCCTTATCCTCTTTGGAATGATGAGGGAATAAGGACACCATAAATGTTTATAATTTAATGTATGTGATGCATCATATGAAGTTACATTTCAAATTTTTCTTTTAGTGTTGGTGGACCAACATAGATTTTGGCCATAGTGCACCTCACACACTGTGATGACTCATTGTTACACATCAAAATTACTCACTTCAATAGTGTCTCAAGTGTCGTCATTACAAGTGTTGTAAGTGTTGCATCTTGTCCGCAAGTGTCACATCTTGAACACAAGTGTCACAAACATCATACTGCCATCTTGCCTATGTCGTGCCTCTAACGACATCATAAGGACACTTAAGACACCTCAAAGGCTAGTTTGGAAGAAGAGAATTCACTTGACAAGGATTACAAGCCTTTTTCCACTGAAAAAACCACTAAAAAATGATTTTTGAAGGGGAGCGCTCCCCTACCCACTGTTAGGGAGTGCTGGCGCCCCCTAGCCTCCTTTGGGAGAGAGTTCCAAGCACTCTGTGCACCCTTTTGGGGGAGCTTGATTCACCTTCGTTTGGTGGAAACCCTTCACAATCCTAGGGATTATCTTCGGGAGGCACATTTACCCAACCCCACATTGGGGGGCACTCATATCATAACCCACAAGGAGGAGTATCAAATCTTGTTCCTTCAGGACCATCTTATGGACAACCTTATCCGGGTGGAATCCCAAACACCACATGGAGTCCTCAAGGAAAACAACCTTATCCTCCCCATGGGTCTAATGTGTATCTTCCTCTGGGGTCTACTCCTTACCCTCCTCAAGGGAAAAATGTTTATCCTCCTCATGGGCAAGAAAATCACTCGGCTTATAATGCTCAGAACCCACCGGGTTATGCAAATGTTTCTTAGCCATCATCGAATCCTGTTTATTTTGGTCAACAACAACCATATGTAGGAGGACCTAATGGTTTCAATTATCCACCTAACCCAGTTCATGGTCCTACTGGTGTCCCTATGCCACACCAGTATCATCCACAAATTAACTGACAACTACCTTTCCTTGTGACTCTGGATCTCCCAGACTTGTCTCAGTTAACCAATGATCCTATTTTTCATTCACCGGTTTGGCCAGTTATTCCACCTAAACTTCCTTCCGATATTCTGAAATTTGATGAAAAATCTGGAGAAGATCCAAATAACCATGTGATGAATTTCCATTTGTGGTGTTCATCAAACTCCCTCATGGATGATTCTATACATTTGCGTCTTTTCTAGCGAACACTTATGGGCTTCGCAACAAAGTGGTATATTGAACTACCACATGATTATTTTCATGATTTCAACTCCCTTGCCATGTCTTTCCTCATGCACTTTCAACTACCTATTCACTACGAGATGGGTATTGAACTCTTGACCTCCCTTCATCAAACTGACTCTGTGCATATCTCTGACCATATTCATGAGTGGAGACGACGACAAAGAATGATCAAAGCAATCATTCCTGACCTATTATTGGCGAAATGGTTTACTAAATCATTTTTACCCCCGATCGCTCGTGATGTCGCTATGGGTGGTGCAGTCATCGAGGAAGAAACCATTGCTCGGGCTTAGTACTTAGATTTGGTTTATTCACAATCTGGTACTTTGTATGAGTTGCTTCTAAATGCTGCTCGAGCTAATGCCGATCCATCAAAGCCATCATCCGCATCTCATGCAGACGCTGTTATCGGTTCCATCAAAACTCAATCTACTTCCCAGTCAACCACACTCTCCTCTACCTTCCCCCAAACTTAGATCTCTGAGGTGAATGTAGTTCAATCTACCCCTTCACAACAATCTGAAGGTAAGAAGAAGGCAAAAAATAAATCAAAAAATACTAATAACAATGAACAACCAAAAAATCAAGCTCAAACACTTGCTACCGAAAAGAAACCACAACGAAAACTGAAATTCCCGTGTATCATTTGTGGTGACGATCACTACACTCGAGACTGCCCACATCGCGATGAAGTGGCTAAACTTTTCCAAGGAAATTCACAAACCACTGTGCTTACTCAGCCTTTTCCATAGCAACAATCCATGGTTTCTCAAACCCCCTCTCCTGGGGGTAGTTCTAGCCATCCTCATGATGAGGCCTCGAAAAGTGCCCATATTTATATGTTTAATGAGATTAATTTGACCACTCGCTCTAAGACGTATGACACACCAGTTAAACCTGAAAAAGGAAAAGTCACTAACGGTACCAATACTTTATCGGATCCATCACTATCCTCCGTTAGTCCTCCATCTGGACCACTTCATATTGAGAAACCTAAGTTCAAATCTATCTTACACCCTCCTAAGAGCACTATCTGTAAATCTACCTTTAATCCTAGTTCATGTGCCACCCAAAACTACAACATTGTTGAATATTTGGCTCAAGCACTGTGTGCTATGTCTCCGTTAGAAGTTCTACAGCACTGACCTAGTCAACATAGAATTCTCTTGGCTTCTATTGGCACTGTTGATCCTGAGTCATCCAACCATATCATGTTTAACATGGACAATTATACATCTCGACTCTCCCACCAACTTGCTTTCCAAATTGATGTTGTTGTTCACAATAAAAAAATTCACCGAACCATCTTGGATGAGGGAGCCTCTACTTGTGTCATGTCTTTAGCATGTTGGAAAAGTTTAAAATCACTCGCACTTAACAAATTCCGAACGATGTTACGCACATTCAATGGGCGAGGTTTTCATCCCCATGGGATTTTACAGTCCCTGTCCGTCCAGTTGGGCGGAAAAACCGTCACTGTTGATGTCGAGGTGGTCTATGCTCCCCTTGATTACAACTTATTACTTGGAAGAATTTGGTTTTATGCTATGAATTCCATTGCCTCATCGGTTTTTTGATGTGTACAATTTCCTCATCAGGGAAAAATTGTCACTGTTGATCAGTTAGATTTCTGCACAATCGATGCTCGCGCTCCCGCTACCAACAACATTACTTTCTTGGGAGACCACAAGATCATGTATGAAAGCATTGGCGTTGGCTTGTTGAAATATTATAGCCTTATGGGTACCTTCCCTACACCACTTCCACCAACTACACATCATATTGCCACCGTCGATATGATTTCGACCATGGCTTATCAATCTTTGGAATCATCTGACCCTTGGATTATACCTAGTCCTTTGGAATTTGATGTGCTAGGTGACACCATGCCACTTAGTCGAACCGAAACATCATATGTTTCTATCCAATCTGTTTCTCCCTCTTCATATGACCAACATCTATTGGCACTAGAAAATTACTCGATGTCATCACGGTTAAGTTCCTTGTCGTCTGCGATCGACTACATTTCCCCAATTTTTCCCTTTGATGAATCTATTATGGAAATGTTGAGCATTGACGAGCTAACTCAGGATGATAACCATCATTGATCCTCTTTTCTTCCCCCTTGTGAATAAATTTGGGAAGATATACACTCTATCTCCCCTCCTGATGTTGATTTTCCATCATCTCCCATGCCTTCAACTTCCGATGATTTGGATCCGGTAGTTGACATGGTGATCTCTTCGGTAGGGCTATTGGAGCTTGATATCCTTACCCCTGTCACGACCCTCGACATGTGTTCCTTACAGAGTGATTTTCTTCCGTCCAGTGAAGATCTCTTGGAAGCCATGACCGAGTTTTGTCCCTTGACATGGTGTCCTTCCAGAGCGTTATTCTCTTGGAAGCCATGATCAAGGAGAGTCCACGAGCATATTTTCTCTTCTTTGTAGCAAGCTTGTTAAAAAATGAAACAGAGGTCACGAGCATAGTTTTCCTCTCTGTGTCAAGCTCGTTAAAAAATGAAACAAAATCTTTGAGAATAGTTTTCCTCTCTGTAGCAAGCTCGTTAAAAAATGAAACAACAATCTGGGGATTGAACTCAGATCCCCGAGCATAGTTCCTTTCCTGTGTCAAGCTCGTTAAAAAAATGAAACAATCAACTCTCTTGTTGAGTCGAGTCTTTCGTTTGGTCTCGTATTTGAACCTTCATTTTATCCACCCTTATCCTTTTTCTCCATGTAGTAGAGAAATTGGTGACAACCTCAAAGTTGGTGAATGAATTGAAGTTTGAGGGGCATGTCTCCAGCCTTCGATGATCATTCTGGAGTTAATCCCCTAGATTTCAAGCTGGGGGCACATCGAGCTTAGTCTTTGTTCTTTCTCATGCTTAGAAATACATGAGAATGCAGCCGGGTAAAATTTTATCTCTTTTTCGGACCCGCATGGTTACATGAAAAAGGAACCCCCCGGAGTCTTCTTTAAACTCTTTTCAGACTCTCTAAACATGAAAAGATTGTCGAGTGATCTTGCTTCCTTTCCCACTCATTAAAAGGTTTGAAAAGGTGTCTTCCGAGTGATAATTTATCTCTTTTTCGACCTTGCAAGACTAACATTACGAAAAATGACAACATTGGAGTCGTCTTTAAGTTGTTTTCAGACTCTCTAAATATGAAAAACCACCGAGTTTACCTTCTCTGGACTCGTTAAACAATCATACATTTAAGGGCCCATACGAGACCGAACCCTTACTTCTTCCAGTTCACTAAACAAAGAGGGACTGACCGAAGGTGAGTCATATCGAGCATGTGTTACCCTCCTCGAGCTCATTAAATTAAAAAGGAGGTACTCATCTATACGGATGGGAAAAAAAAATGAAGAAACAAGACAAGCGGTTTGTACTTGTCTATCTGGATGGGGAAAAAAAATGAAAGAAACAAGACAAGCAGTTTTTGAGAACACTACCAATAACTCTTACGGTCTCCCTTGAACACAACACTTTGTCTTTGCACGCATTTTAATCCGCTGAACCTCTGCACTGAGCCATCCTCTGAGTTTCTGTTACTCCTTTGGGTCACCCGATGAAAGTCACCGTATCCACTGCATTATCGTGTTTTGGTCCATGTCAAGTTTCTGCTGTTGTGCCTCAGTGTTCAAGGGAAGTATCTGCCTCGAGAGTCAGCCATCACAAATATATTGTTTCAATACCCGTGTCAGTCCATGTTCATTTGATCTACCAATTACATCTCTATTTCTGTTTCGTGTCATTGATGGGGGATACATCAAGGCCCTCCCTCGATGAGTCTGTTCCTATCGACTTCAACACATTATCCAGGAACTAGACTTATAAACTAGTTAGTACCTTGGGACCTGCATGCCTCAATGGCAGGCCTCCTCATGTCCGACAATGGGTTTACATCATTGACCTATAATCAAATGATTCCATGGATGTTCGACTTCATCTCATCCATTCACATTCGTTGGAATGTACTAAAGTACCTTGGGAATCATTGACATCAATGGTGATTTCCCTCGTGCTTGTTAATGGTTTACCTCATTGACTGGTAATCAAGTGGTTTCTGCCATGTTTGACATTAGGACATCTATTCACATGGTTAGATTCATACTACATTGGGATCGATAAGAAGACCCTGGGTTGAGTTTTCACTCTTATGTACTTTTCCCAGGTTGCGAAGGGGTTCTTTTGAACTATGACACGTATACTGTTACATAGATCCACTTTGTATTGGTCGTGGCTATGTCTTGTCATCTCGTAGATCCACTATGTATTCTTCGTGGCTATGATCAGTTCAAGTCATAGGAATATATATCCACATTGTATGTTTAGTGGCTATACCTTTTGTCAATATAATTATGGATCCGCAGTGTATTTTATGGCGGCCATACCTAAAAAGTCTTTATCACGCAAGCATAGGTATGCCTGCCTTGGGTTTGAAACATGTCATAATATTTGGTTGATGGTTGTGTGCAGCTTTTTCCAGCCTCTCTGCGTCCATACCCTTGCTCAAAAAAGTCTACAAAGTACTTCAGTCATCATCGTCTTCTGACTTCACACTTTGGGGGGCAATCTGTTACACATCAAAATTACTCACTTCAATAGTGTCGCAAGTGTTGTGATTACAAGTGTTGTAAGTGTCACATCTTGTTCGCAAGTGTCGCATCTTGACCACAAGTGTCACAAACATCATACTACCATATTGCCTATGTCGTGCCTCTAACGACATCATAAGGACACTTAAGACACCTCAAAGACTAGTTTGGAAGAAGAGAAATCACTTGACAAGGAGTAAAAGCCTTTTGCCATTGAAAAAACCACTCAAAAATGATTTTTGAAGGGGAGCGCTCGCCTACCCACTGTTAGGGAGTGATGGTGCCCCCTAGCCTCCTTTGGGGGAGTGTTCTAAGTACTCTGTGTACACTTTTGGGGGAGCGCTACCCTTTCTGAGAAATGTTTTGGTTTGTTGGAGGAAATCAAGGAACAATCCCCTCAATATCTAAAGGTAGTTGGGTTCGAATCTTGGATCAAGGCATGATCTTAGGGAGGATCCTCAACTGAAGGAGAGGAATCCTCAACTTATCCCAAATATATCTCAAGTGGTTGGGCCTCTCCAAGGTTATATAAGGAGGCCTCCTCATGGTGAAAGAAAGGTAGAGACTAGAGATTGATACCAAACTTATGATCCTATAAGTGGTATGAACATAAAATATTGGAGATGTAAAAATTATGATCCCATAAGTGAGATGTCATCAAAGCAATCAGTGTAGATTAATTGAGAAAAGGGGTTGGAAAAGGAGAACTGGAAGAAGCTGCTGCACCTTCATCAAAGGATTGTAAGTACTTTTACTTGTTCTCATTAATAATCAATGCTTGACCTATTTATTTCAAACTTATGTTTGTTCCACATGAGTTTGTCTTCAGTATATAGATCTATATTTGAGATAATATCAGTAGAATAGGAAGTCCATTGTATCTTTGTTTGTTCTACAGGACCTATCAGGGAGATCATGATCGAAGCTCAACCTGGACTTTGCAGGGATAAACGTCGTTAATAAGGTACATATCTTTCTTCTTCTCCTTCGTATATTAGCTTGATTAGACCTAAAAGGATGTCAGTGTCCATGTTAGCACTTTTCTATCTTGGCCTTAGGAGTCTAGAGACCAAGAGGGAATCCACTTGTCCACAGGAGGATTCACCTATAACACTCATCTGGACATTACGAAACTCTTCTTCCTTCAAGTTTGATATTCGACCATCATGGGATTTATACTTTTTCGTCAACCATTTGAGCTTGATTCCCTTTCATTACTCCTCTGCTATTGTGACAATTGTTGTTGTTGTTGTTTCTCTATCATCCTCGACTTTAGATTGCATTTGTGAGGGAATTTTTTTTACTGGTATTGTTGAGACCCAAAATTAACATCCCCACTACCGTATTACACTCCTCATCTATACCTTTTTGGCTTACCTAAGCTTGGGTGAATGACAAGAATGCTACCATTAGCCATTGATAAGGTCATAAGGTAAAGTGTGATTAATTCATGCATTTTTTGGTTTATTGAGCTAGGAAATTAAACGTTTCATGTACTAATGCTTCAATTTTCCATGTATAATCTTTGACCTCTAGATAAATATAGCCTTCCTGTACCATCTCAGCTATCCGGTACTTGTGCACCAAGACTGCCACTGTCCGAATCCGGTACCAAGTGCATCCGGTACTGAATCTCACCTGTTGCAATCCGGTACCAACGACCGTGGACTGTCGTGATCCAGTACCACCATTTGTGCATTGTCGTGATCCGATACCACCATTTGCGCACTGTCATGATCCGGTACCATCTACCTGTCGTGATCCGGTACCAATATAGAGAGCCGAATGTACCAAGTTTAGTCCAGATCACGCCCAAGACAATTATTGGATGTTTATTTTCTTTAGCAAGGCTATGTTAGAATAGTTTGTTGATTGCCTCATCCTCATGCACTTCGTGTCATGAGGATAAAGCTAAAATATGTAACCGAATAATTAAAATTAACAATTGACTGATTTGCAAATCATTTCACCTCCTTGTGTTTCATGACTAAGACTGTTAAATAGCCATGGAAAGGATGGTGGAAGTGTGGAGAGAGTTAGAATATTACAGCATGTGAAGCAGCGTGTTATATTGCAAAACATATTTTGAGTGAAGATTAATAGAAGAACGTCATTTATCTCCATGTCTTGATTGTCTATGATTAAATGTGAGTTGAGTTGTTAGCATAAGTTTGATTCTATGTTTGAAATTTGAATGAGAGTAATGTGTGGGTTGAAATCAAGCTTACTGTAGACTCTAGTCGCTGACCTGTTGAAGTGGCAAGGGCCCACCGCCCAAAAAAGGTCAGCATCTTTGTAGATTAGTATTAGCATTTGTTTTTAATAGTGTAAATGTTAAATTAGCTGAAGCTTTAATTCTCTCAGATGATAACAGTACATCCTAGAGTAGGATTTCCATTATATGATTACTTAGAGATCTTTACTCGCTTTGCTTTTGCATATGCTCTGTTTTTATGAATTTGATTTTGTTTCATAGACATGAATGTTGGCAGCAGTAGTCAAACATATTTGAAGGAGAACTAGTGAAGTTCACAACAACACCTTGTGAACCACAACATACTCAGTATATTGACTGTTGAACTACCCATGCTATGTCTTGATGATTGATGTGTGATTTCCCTTTCAAAAGTGTGGATTGCATAGTTAGTTTTCTGGGTCAGATAGCAGAGTTGATATATCAAACCAACTCCATATCATACTTGCATGTGCCATAATGGAGTAGATAGCCTCTCTGTGAAAGACAACCAAAGTGCATTTCAGTTTTCTATTTTGTTTTGTTTCCATCATACATAATTTAGAATAGTTCTATACTCATGACATTAGAATTACCTTTCTTACTGGTGTCTTGTAACTTTGTTGATTACGAATCCCAGATTGATAATTAATGAGTGCATTATACTAAACATATAAGCAGCACAACAGGTATATTATTTCTTTCTTTGTTGTGTAACAAATGTGTCTTCATGGTTTACTTCCCTCACACAATGCCTATCTGGATTGCTGAGTATGACCTTCTTTCGGCACTGGTACCTGACACCATTCAACATGCAACATATGAGTGGCCATAGTATAATCTCAAAATAAACTTTCAAAACCACACATTTGAACCTATAAAACTGAAACATTAGTTGAGTGAGAGTTCATATATGCTTCCTTGAGTTTGGTCCCTGGTTCCTCTAATCTTGGTTGAAGTACTATGTTCTTCGAGGCTGTTGACAATGTGCCAGATATTAATCCTGAAAAAAGTGAAAAATTGGGGAATATCCTAAATCATATAACTGTGAATTTGTATATCTTGGAAATACCTTTCCAATGGTATAAGGAACATGTAAAACGAGTATCAGAGTCAAAAGTTATGGCCAAAATATGAAAGGTAGTTTTACAGGGACTTGTTCGTGTATCGACACTGAAAGAAAGATTGAGCTCTGTTGTGTCGGTGACGAAAGAAAGATTGAGCTTTGCTGTATCGAAATTGTAATAAATATTAGGCTATGAGGTGATTCTACCGAAACTGGGTGTATGGAGGAGAAATGGGTGATCTCCTTTGTTGGTGAATCGATAATTGAGACAAGTCTTAAAATGTTGAGGAAGCTTTAGTCATGTAAAGTCGTATGAACTTGCAAGTGATCATTGTAGTATTGGATCTTAGAACATATTTACATATCTTCGGTGTACTGTGTATGGAATCATATCAAGTCGTTGTGCATTGGTTTCATTCCAAAAAAATGTTCACATGTGAATTTTGTTTTATACAAACACAATTTTTTTTTGAATGTTTAACAAATAATTTTAAAGAGGACTATTGTTAA